>JAQGBY010005912.1:0-13888 GCA_034698785.1 Mycogona germanica | reverse complement strand
TTGTGTCCTATTGCTTTGTCCTTGATTTTTGCAGAACTAAAGTGTGTTGGGTTATTAATTTAATTAACATGCTTACATATCTAACGCAAAAAATATTAAAGACGAGTTCAATAATAATTAATCGCTTCATTTGATCGTTTTTAAGTAATTTTTCAAACATCGTACACTTTCAGCTGCATCGCATCAAACGCTTAATTTTACTAAAACACTGAGGAATTGCAGGACTACAATTAGAAACTCGACAACGAAAATAGTTTAAACGTAAAATTTAAATTTAAAACATCTTCTCGAAGATAAATTAAGAAAATGAAAATTTGCGAAACACAAAAGACTTCAAGAAGATATTTTAACGACTCGTCGTAGCCCAGTTGGTTTAGCGACTGACTGTGGTTTCGACGGTCCCGGGTTCGATTTCCGGCGCGGGCTCTCGAAAATTTCGATCCCGGGGTACTGGTCGTTCCCCCTCGCAAAGTGCCTAAGCACCATGAGGGGGACGTAAAGCCTGTAGTGCGGTTGACTACAGTTGATTGGAAGCAAAAAAAAAAAAAATGTTACGTTTAAACTATCTTCGTTACCGAGTAATTGTAGTCCTAAAATTTCCCAGCGTTTTAGTTAATACTACCATCGGCTCCAATTCATTTTCTTTGAGTATAATTTTACACAAAAATCATCAGTTTTAAGATTTAAGTTTTTTTTAAATTCCCTTCATGCAGATTAAACCGATCTATTTGTTACAACGTTTTTATAAATTAGGTGTAATGCTAGATTTTTGCTTCTGAAAATAAATTGCGCGCCGAGAAGCAAAACTTAAAAATGACTTTCCTTACAAATCAATAGGTGCACTCTTCGCAATTGAATAAATACGAACCCGTGCTGGGAATCGAACCCGGACACCACCAGCCATCAGACTAGAAATGTGTCGAATTGACAAACATGCGTGTAAAGGGATGGGGGGGTTGTCTTTCAATAAAAAATTGAACGTGTCAATGTCTTATTGCCGTTTCCAGTTCCTGTACTACAAAGGCGGTTTGGCGGCCATCTTGTGGCGTAAACGCAATCAACCATTTGGAAGTTGTGTCCTAAATGTGCGGAGGACACAACACGAATACACGGTTGGTTCATGTAATTGCGACATATTTGGGTCAGGGTGGCTGCGTTAGAGAGAATAGTCTCAGGATTCTGATCTATGGGCACTGAGATGTCTATGTCGGCAAAGTTAACGAAGAAATTGGAAAGTCAATTGAACTGGAGCAAATTTTGCTAGCAATTGATCAATACTTGTTACCAAAATAGTAGCTATGAAGCCGATGGCAGTAATAACAAATAAATAAAATGATTGCTGGACTGCAATCGAGAGTCGGCAACAAAATAAATAATAATAAATTTGCGAAACACAAAGACACAAGAACTCACCTAACACTTTCGTCACTACCCAAGAAATTTCAATAAATAAAATCAATTTGGTAACAAATTTAAAATAATTAAAATATAATTAATCTTGGGTAGTGACGAAAGTGTTAGGTGAGTTCATACGTTTGTCTTTGTGTTTCGCAAATTTACAATTTTTAATTTTTCCTGAAGGTCAGATATAAACGTTGTTTATCGACGATCTTGTTGCCGACTCTCGATTGCAGTCCAAGCATTCATCCTATATTTTTGTTATAATTATTACCTTTCAATTAAACTACTGATTGCATTGAATTTTAATTTTGTAACTATTGACGCCATATGTAATTTTTTAAAGAAATTGTGTTATCATAAAAATCCTGAGGCTTCAGCACTTAACTTAAAATAAATACAGGTGCAAGAAATCACGATTTGTTCGCACAAGCTCTCTTTTTTTTTACTTTTGGCGTCCTTCAAATAAACATTTGGCATGACAGACCTGAAACCTCCCCACCCCCATAAAAATGCAATAATGGGGGGACTGTGATTGTGTTGTTACAATTGAAAGAGGTGAAGGAAGTTGGGCATTCACAAAATACATTAGAATTATGAATCGAACCTGACTCATACAGCATTGTAGACGCAGAACTCCCTTTGCGATGCATTTAAATTGAATCGCATGACGTCGAACAGTTACAATTATAAATTATAAAAAATGCTCCGCGAAATTTTGGACTTTTAGCCTTTGACCTCGACATTTAAACCATACACAGTTGATATTCATTTCATAGGTAACTCATTTCGTTCCAAAGAATTCCAATTCTAGTGAACATCTTAACATTCTGTAATTCGGAACTTAACTCCAGAAATCCTAAATTCAGATCTGAATTAGTGAAACTCGATTAATTGGAACCACCACACTACATCAAAATAAAAAGCTAAATCCAAAATTGATGTCCACTTGTTTTGAGTTCGCGAGATGCGAGCAAAATTAACTTAGAACAATTGTTAAAAAAAAATTTGAGAGCGTCTAAGAAATTTGAGAAGGTACCTTCCATAAAGATCGACTTGATATTTTAATGAAACCCAAGACGTTACAGTCAATTTCGCTTCAGGGCCACTCTCATGGTTTGTCGAAGAGTGGTTATTTAGGCATCATTAGAAAAAAAATACCTGCAGCATCAATTAAAAAAGACCGACTCCAGGAATTTTAGTACCTCGAATGAAAAGTACCTACCCTGAAGCGGCCATAAATATATAATGACATTGTCATTAATTGATGATGAATGGTTTTTTTTCTCTCCCCGTTTCATTTTGTTTCGTGCAATTACCTGTTCCCATCTCTATGGAACAATTTTTATCCTTAGAGGACGCTGCTCTCTACATTTTTCGAGGCGCAAAAAATCCAATTCTTATTTTTTGCCCTATAAGGAGATTCGCCCCACACACATCAAACGCCATCTAGCGAGTGACCCTGGTGTACGATGTCAGGTGCCTACCTAGGTAACTTATACTAAGCCTGGGCTAGGCAAAATTACCAGGTCGCCTCCTGGTGGGTGTTTTAGGGCGAACACGCTGGTGGACCTCCTTAACAAATATTTCAGTGGGTGAACCTGTAATTCGGTAGACGTTTAGGGCGCGTTTAAAACCTCCTGAAACGTAATTGGCAAAAACTGTGACTAACGTTTCGAAGGTGGCGCCAGGTGCAATGTCGCGAAAGGTCGACCTGTTGTGGTTGAGAATGCCGTGTTTCCTCGAGAGTTGCTAACTCTGTTCGACTAATTAGTCGCCGGCAATAAATTACTCATCGGCACCTGACTTTTGTGACTGGAAGAGGGAGGTAGGGGGGTTGGGAAATTTATACTCGAGATTAAGGGTGGGTGAGGGGGGAGTGCTCGGTGGTAGTTTTTTTTTCTCTTCTTCTTTCTTCGATCAATTGGAGAGCGCGGATTGTGCTTGCACAGGTGAGCAGAATAATCGGTGTCATTGCTGCGTGTCATCTAGGCGCAGATTTGATGTCTAACTCGCTTTGCTGACGTGTATCAGTGACGTCCACAGAGTCTAGCCCCCCTTGAAAGAGCTAGAAGCGGTGGACACTTGTCACCTTAGGCCATCGATCTGTCCACTTTCCTGTTAAGATAAATATTAGTTAAGAAGTAAATTTTTCGAGCATCCCAGAGATAACTCCCGCCCTCTCCCACCAGGGTGCGTCATCTGATTCACAAATGATTGCCGAGTAGAAACGGAGCTCAGCGGACGCCACTGATTAGCCAACAGTTTCTACCTGTAGAAGCATGCATGGCGACAGGTGTTCGATGGAACGTGGGAACCGACCGTGATGTTGCAGGGTTTGGCGAAGGCGTGTGTTGACATTGGTACACACCGTAGACTCTTGGTGGTGGGGGAGAGGTGGGAGGGCGAAACCCGACTTCCTCGCACCTGCCGTTTTTTTTTTTTTTTTTTTTTTTTTTTACACCGGACCCTCATTTCACCTTCTGGTCTCACTCACTCACATCGCCCAATCACGAACGAGAGAGTTTTTCACATGCGTGCCTATGGGCTTGACTTGTTGCAAATGCGCGCTGCTCGAACACATCTGGTCGAATCTTTTTGCCTTTTCCCTCATTACCAGGTAATTAAAAATCAGATTACTGCACAGAGGCGACTCAGCTGCCATATTTTTGCTAGCGACAACGAAGTTACGGGGGGGGGGGGCTGTCCGCAAATGTCACTTCTTTTTCAAACGAGTTTCTCCTGACGAGGACTAGAACTTGTCACTCGGTTCAGAAACGAGGATTCCGGGTTCGCTTCCCGTTCGGTCGATCGAATTGCTACACACCCGTTGTCGCGAGTTCCCTTTCCGGCAGAGACCACCGGAATTTATCAAGAAATAATGCCAGCAATCTACCCCCCCTGGTGGTTTTTATTTTATTTTTATTCAGCTCAGTGTTTAATTTGTCGCGGGAAGGGAAATGAACCTTCCCCCTGGTTCTAACATTTAGCTGATCCTCGGTTGGGTCGTCTTTTTTTAATAATTTCTCAACAATTTTTCACACTTCAAGTACATTGAACAAAAAGTCGCATTTCACGCACATTTAATTAGTTTAATTTTTAAGTGATTTTGGCAATTTGGCATTTTGGAGTTTTTATGTGCTAGAACACAATTTCCAGCACATAAAACGTCCTGATTCTGGCGATACTGAGATTTAACAAAAAATCTCAATCTTTAACCGCATTAATTAAAAATAATTTAGTAATACGTTAATGTAATTAAAATATACAGTCGATTTTCAACCGAAGAAGCAAAAAACAATTTCTTATAATTACTCAGTTGGCTTAGGCAATTTAATCCAGGACATTAAAGTATCATTATCTTGCCCAAAAATCAAGTTTTGAAGGCAAGTTTTAAAAATAAATTGCGATTCATCCAATCTCTATAACTCTTTTTCTGAAATTGTTAACAGATTTTGCAGACTCCATTATACGTTAATCCACCCATTAGTTATAATTTCTCCATTATTGAGGAAACGTTTAGCGCCACCATATATCTCTCGTCCAAAATTTCCCCCAAAAAATTATTTTGCCTAGCCTAAGCATACACCAAGACAGGGATATTTAACGTACAATTGAGGTCATACAGGCACTGGTCCTAGGGCTTTACTTCCATTCCGAAGGAAGGCGAGCGTAGGAATTTCTCTCGCCCGAAAAATTCCGAAGGTCTCGGTCGGGAATCGAACCAGCAACACCAGAATAGTAATTCGACACACCGCTATGCCACACGAACCCCCGTCGTCCTGACGAGTGAGTGACCCTGAGTCGTTATATCATTCCTGGACAACCCCAAACAATTGTTGATCGATTGATTAGAGTCAATAAATGCCGCTAGGGGTCACAGCTGGATGACCTCCCCCGACTGAGTCGTGGTGGTATGTACGCTTCTACCTTGCATTTCAATTCACGAGAAAAAGTGGAATTTATGACATTTTTATTTTACGAGTGTCCCCTGCGGGCAATTTCAGTTGGAGGCGCAGGTTGCTCAACAGGTGAGCGGAGGAATGCGAGGGACCGGGCAGGGCTGGGTTTAAGTCAGAGCAGGTGCACAATAGTTCATAGAAGTCATAGCCTGTATAATCTCAAATGAATAGGCATGAATAATCCTCTCTCAATTTCTTAACGCGCCAAAAGATCTGCGTCACCTGATGTGGTATTTCAAACTAACCGATGACCACTCCCCTGTTCGATTCCCCGGTGCACATAATTTAATTCCACGAAAGATAAAAGATATTTTCAAAACACATGTAGCGTATTTTTAAAGACACGGAATTTTTTTTACTATACAAAGAATTCTGTGAATGATGTCAGAGAATCGGTCAATCGATCAAAAGTGTCAGCATCTTCGAGCATGCGTATTTCCTCAAAAAGGACAACCTAGAACACCTTTGAAATAATCATCATTCTGATTGTGGAAGTCTGAACATGTGTGCGATATTCAACTGCAATCGAGTAAAGATTTGCGATTTTATGATGACTGAATGTTACCCGGCTTTGCCTGGGTTGACGATTGTTATGTTAAATTGAAAAAGAATCATTTTTTAAATATCTGTTTGATTATTTTATGTTTTTCAATATTGTTATTTTATTTTATTTTGATATTGAAAATATAAATCCGGTAATAGTATGTGTATAGTGTATGTTGTGTGTTTGGTTGGAACTGTTATCTGGTTTACTTGGTTGTCTCGTGAAATCGACCACGTCATGCTTCTGATGTGGAGACGCCATTTTTTAAGTTTGAAGCGAAAGGGAGATTATCTAAAATTTGGTAACGATTGTGTTATTATGTAATATTGAAAATTGAGATATGAAATTCCGTCGCTAGCGAAATGTAATGGTCTACTGAGGGTATGTTAAATTTTATGCTACTTTATTGAGTCGTTCGAGAGTTAGCTTCCGAACAGGAAAGTCAGATTCTTAGTTTTATAGTATAGGATTTCTAGGAGGTCCCATTTTTTTTAGGTCCACTCCGTATTATAAAATTTTCTTCCCACCAGAAGTCCGACTGCCAAAATTGAAATCAAGGTTTTCGATCTGATCAATCATGCAAGATTCTTGCTCGTACAGCTTTTCTCGTTAATGGCTCGCACATCAGAATGCATCGGAATACAGATAGGCCTACTTAAAATCAGGAATAACCAATGAAGGTGAAGGTCAGGCAAGTTGTACCCAACAGCATTCACGCACTCGGCTCTGTCTAAAAAGGCCAAGTCCAAAAAGGCAACCAGGTAACAAGCAGCAGCAGGTGTTCGTGCTCGCAAATCCAAACCGATTTCCCATATGAAAGGATTCTTTCTCCGTACATCATTCTATCTGATAGCCCGGATGTTTGGGATTCGAATTCATTTGTTCTGGGATAAATCCAGTTTCAACAATTTTTTTTTAAATTAAAAAGTTGGTCCAACAACATGGAACTTTTTTTTATCCAACTCTATTCGTTCGAATCCAAGACGAATTAACGTAATTTAAATCATTTCGAAAATTATTCAATTTCTAAATTATCAAATCGCTAGTGCCACCATTTCATTGATTATAACAATTCAAAAATAGAATAATTTTCGAAATGATTGAACTTTCTTCGACTTCAAGATGACCGTCAACATCTCAGCTTATAGCTCTGTAGATTATTAAAACTTACAATTCAATTTTAAAAAAAAAAGTTCGAATAGTTATTTTTGAAACCAAGTCAATACAGGTACATTACAGAGTGTAATTGTAGTTGCAATGTGTATTGTGTGTTTGTGTAATTGTACACTTTGTAATTTTTCTAGATGACAATTCAGATGAGCTGCTCTGTTCGAATCTTGAGCTATTTGTTGAAGAGTTTCTAACCTCATTTGGGGCGTCCCAAAATTCGACATTCGTGGCCCAACTCAGATTTACGGTAAGCGAATTTTTTTTATTTTTTTTTACAGCGCACTAACATCCAATCCCTCCTACTATATGTACTTATTTGTCCATATACCTTCCCGTGATAACACGCAGGTACGAACACAAATCACTCAAGTGGGCGCTCCGCAATTTATGACAAACGATTCAAACAAACGCAACCGAGGCATGTGTGTTCACATACATACACACTAAAAATAAAAAAAATTGAAACAACACAGCTGCGACAATTCACGTCAGCCCTTTCCCGGTACCAGCGGTATCTCTACAATCTGTTTAACAGAAACGAAACGAGAACGTCACAGTGTCAATACTGAATATCAATAGCAGTGTGCAGATAGTTAACGATTAAAATAGCCACAAGCAGCGGCTCTGTTTTAAAAAAAAGGCTACCATTTCTGATTTGTTTGAAACAGAAAAATTCGTCACGGGGACTCTTAATAACTTCATCAAATTGTGAAATTTATCGAATCGAATTGGTGAAATTCATCGAATTGTGGTGATCCACTTTTAATTCGCTAGAACTTCAACTATCGCGATATTATCGGAAAGGAAAACTAATAATTCAATCACTATCGATAGTTTCGATACTATCGCCTATCACCTGCGTCAGTAGATCATTTTGTGGTGAAACAAAATGACTGATTCAGAAATCGATTTTGATGAAGCCGACAGACACCTGGCTTCTTTCGGTCAGACCCGGTTTGACTCGAAGTAATCTAGAAATTTATGTTCCACTTCCGGCTAGCATATTACAACACGATGAATGTGGTCTTCCCTCCTGCGAAGATCATGTGAATGTCACCTTAATTAATCATTTACACATTGAGTTAAATTTCTTATTGCAATCGAAAACCTACAGCCGACCAACATGCCTCCTTAAAAAATGACTAGATTAAGCCCCGACCTCCTGAGTTGGACAACTTGCTTATACTTAATGTTCAGTTCTACAATTTCGTCCAATCTTATTTCGAGCACAAATAGAATGTTCAAGTTTCATTTCGAATAGAAGATATTAGCTAAACGACGCTCTGGAAATGTAGGATTCCGTTTCCCGCCCACACCACGATGCATCGTTTTTCATTTCCGGTGCTGATCCCGAGGAAGCACCGGAAAAAACAATTTAAAATGGTTCAAATTACACCACATTCGTCGTATTCTTCCCGCCACCTAAGTAAATCTAGTCGTCTATGTCGTCCCATTTTTAGTGCCGGTGATTTTTAAGACGTCGTCGGTGTCTCGTAAAGAGTCTCCGCCGTTTTGCAGTGCAGGTGGCAATACGTGAGCCGAGAGAGATTGGTCGATTGTTTGGTTGGCTGGTTGCGTCTATTTCTGACTAGACTCGACTGAAAAACAAGCAACAACAACAATGCGACATGTGTCCTAAGTGTCGCGACCGACTATAAATATGTGATTTAGACTCCTTCATACTCACACAGCTGCGCTACGGAATTTAGAAACCAGCAGCAATTATTCCCTCGCATTTTTATCGTGGACTTTTTTGTTGTCGTTGCGTTGTGTGGCCATTTGGAGCGTGAGAATTAAAGCAGTTGGCGATTAACTCGGGGCTGTTTGTTTAATTGACTTGTGTTTCTCAGCCAGCTGACTTTTACGAATTTTTCCCTCGGTGCTAGAACTATGTATCGAACTTTATTTGATATATAGATAAGATATAGAGTCCTGTCGGTTTTTTTTTCTTCTTCCTCGTAACGAACGATTGTCCATAAATGTCATCGGAAACGAGATCGATAATTCGTTCTAACCATTGCCATAAATTCGTCGCCCTCCAGACCATCTCTAAAAAGATGTCGCTTGATCAAGTTGAGAGAACTGTGTCGAGGGCGCCTCGTATGTCTCTGCCCAGGGCGCCACCTCGATTGCGCAAATTGTCTTTTTTAAACTAGTCGGTATAGTTCAAGCTTGACAGTGGCGTCTATCCCGGTGGCCCTGGTTCGTACACCCCCTGCCACCCTCAATTTATCCACCCCCTGCAGCGTGACTGCCGGACACCGCTGCGCATGCGTGACGAATATGAAATACTCGCTGCTGCTGATGATGATGATGACGGGCTACAGAAACAACAACACGCCATAATCTCCAAGTACAACCCCATCCACCGACTCTTCTCGACCCCAGCCACCAAGAAAAGAAATTTCATGAGATTCCTGAATCACGAAACACCGAACCGGGACCTGTTGCACAAATCTATTCCATAAAAGAGAGTCTGATCAATGCATCGTGTGATTGCCTCGCCACACGGGGCAGCAGGAACATCCTCGCCCGCCATCAGAGGATATCACCTACCAGACCCAACCCACCAACCAGCTTCGTCGGTTCGAGACTTCTTGTCCTCGCCAAATAATAAACCCGAGCCTGACCGGTGCATTGTGTAATTGCCTCGCAGCAAGGGGCAGCCACAAATTAACTGAACCCATACCAGTTGTTCTGAGATAGTAAAATATGCGAATCTGTTTTTATAGCGGCAAGGGTGCTCCATACCTTAGCCTTACCTAACCTAACCTCTCAACTTAAGCATACTTTAACTTCCCTAAACTCACACAAAGCATGTGGTTTTTACAAGCCATGGTGTGAAGCAGCGGAGGTATGACTCACTGGTCTAACTTTCCCAAAACTGACGTGTCTACCAGAGGGCAGCACCTGCCAGATCTGATCACCCTTCACTCCGCTACGTCGATCCGAGACCTGGTTTCCTCCTCGTTTTAGGTAGGTCTCCCGCCATAAACCCCATCCGGGGCGAGCTGCTTGGGGGGGGGGTACATGTTGGAATTGTAATTGTATGACGCCAGTGACTCTCGCTCGTGCACCAGTGACATCAGCACCTGCTTTACACTCGCATTCCCAAGGAGGAAGGCAAGTGCCTTCTTTCGGAATAGAAGTAAAAATCATGACCCGTACCTGTACGATATGGGGATGTTAAAGATCCCTTTCCTAGGCCGCCTAGGTTCGGTAAAATTTCCAGGTCGCTCACTAGGGGGGGTTTTGAGATGCAATCATTGGTAAATCCTCTTAACAAATATTTTAAAAAAGGCAGGTGTACAAATTTCTCTCGCCCGATAAATTCCAGAGGTCTCGACCGGGAATTGAACCCGCGATCACGGCATCTCCCTCCTCCCTGAGCCGGAACAAGTGTTAAGCGACAACCACCAAAAACAAGTGGTTTTAGGGCAGAAAATCACCGACGTACAAGTTGTCGTAGAAACTGATCATAAACAACATCAATTGTTTCAATAACGTCTTAAGTTAATCTTTTTTAACTGTTTTTTAAAGACGTCATTGTGGGCGCATTTTCTGTCGCTCCCATTGGCAGTGTAACTGTAAATCGACCGGCGCAAATAGCTACAGTACTCCACGCTCTCTCTCCCAGAGCGACTCCCACACCCCCGTCACACACTTCTCTCAGGCAGAGTCGGCTCTCTTTCTGGGGGATGGTGAAGTGGGCCATAGCTCGCTACCACTACCACTACTACTCCTCCCAAGAAACCGCCACCCCCAACTCCGGTCCCTCACCACCACCCCATCCCCTCAAATGGTGGTGGTGGCGGCGGCCCGCCGCCAGAGACACGAGACCGGCGACAGTGTGGCGGCAGCGCACCTGCAGTGGCCCGCGGGGAGGCTGTTGCTGTTGCGGAGAAGGAGAAGGAGACAAGCCGCGCGCGCGCACGCACGCACAGGCGCGCATTCGCTCTCGCGCGTCAAAGCCGAACCAATATGCCCCCATGACGCCGATGGCCGAGATTTGATGCCCAAAAAACGTCACGTTCGCGCGGCTCCAGCTGGGGGGCGCTGTTCTCGTCCTGTTCAGTGTTGCCCGCCGGTTACATCGAATTCCCCGCCTCAGACCCTCGAAAAAGAATGTTTGTTGTTCGTGAAGGAGGTACACCGGTGATTGCTCGTACCGGATAATTTTGCCTAACCTAGGCTGCCTAGGAAAGGGATTTTTAACGTCCCGATATCGATCAGGTACAGGTCATGGTTTTACTTCCATTCCAAATGAAGGCGTGTAAAGGATTATCTCTCGCCCGAAAAATTCCGAAGGTGTCGAACGGAATTGAAACTGCGATCATGGGTCGCGAGGAGAACACGCTAACCCTCTCGGCCACTGGATGCTTAATCCAAGCGGGCTTGAGCAGGGTGCGTTTGGACATTGGAACGAGAGAGAGGCGAGTCGGTGCAAGGATGAACGCAGAATGTGTTCTCGAACGGCAATTCGACCATCTCAAATATGCTCGTTAATTTGAAACGCGTGATGAAGAGGGGCGCGTTTATACATTGGAACAAGAAAGTATTGCTCGTTCGCGGATGGCAATTCGCCCATCACACATGTGGTCGAAAAATACTGTATCAAATCGTATGACTTTTAAGTTTTGTTATCATTATTCTATTTTTAATTACTTATGAAATTCAATAACGTGTCATTAGAGTGAAAACTGAATCCAAAATTGCGACCCAAGATGCAACCCCATCTGGTGCAAGCCTCGGTGTCCATGTCAAGAGACGCGTTTTTCATCACAAGAATATTGCCCCATCCCATGTTTCCTTATGTAAACGCCACTTAAAAGGCCTCCAATTCACGCAACAAAATCGAAAAAAAAAGTTTTACTTCCAGTTGAGATGCTCTTTCGTTTCTCTTATCAAATTGGATTTGACATGCGTTGAGCTCTGCCAGACATTAATTTAAATTAATATATATTTTTTCAAATTTATTAGTCGCCATCTTAGCCCCAATATAATAAATATCTCAGATGGTTGAATAATAAATATCCTTGCACAATGGTGACTTTCTGAGCTTGCTTGAAAGATCTCAATTGTCATTGAAGTTTTGGGGAAGTGAGCTTTCGAGATCGCAGGCGCTATCTTCAAGTTAAGGTCACGTGCCCTAAAAGTACAACGCGACCTCTTCAGCACATTCGAAATCGTTAAGCACAGATGAGATTAATCGAGTTTATACCACTAGCGCCGTCTGCCGATGTGTCGTTCAAACACGTCGAAAATACTCTCGTAACTACTCTCGTTACACTATAATTCTTGAGCTTATTTAAGATGAGTGAGTTTCCAATCGAGATGTTCAGCGTATAAACGCACCCCCTGCACAAGCACGCTTGGATTAAGTATGCTTGGCATAGGTAACAAGAACATGATTTGGTAATTTTCTTTGATAGAAGAATCTTTGTTTCACGTGCTAAGCACACTTAATCCAAGCGTGCTTGAGCAGGTAGCGTTTGCACACTGAACAAAGTCGGCGTGACAAGGTATTACTGTGCATTCTCGAATGGAAATTCATCCATCTTAAATGAGCTCAAGTATAATAGTGTAACGAGGGATCACAACCCGAACAACCGTTAGATTTTCTGCGCAAGATTATGTCGCCATCTTGTGAGCAACGGATGAAACCAGAGTTAGCCTGGTGCCTCAACGCACAGCAGCATTACTACAAACGGTCGGTATCCTCCACACATTCTTCTAAAAAAATATTCTCTCAGCGCCATCCATGGAATTTCATCTATTTCTTTCCCGAATGCCTTTCCCGGCAGGTCTGAGGAGGTCGTCTTGAAGCGAGAGTCCGTCCACTACAGAAAAGAATTATGACGGTCTCATCACCTCTTAACAGAAACCCACCCACCGTCCCTCCCATCAGGAGGGGGGTGGAGGGAGGTTCACCCCAACGCCCACTCCTCCAAAAATCTCTACGCCCCCCCGTTTCTTCCACGTGCGAGGCCTTGCCTTCTTCTCTCCCCTCCTCCAATGTCGAGAGTTGTTAAAAGCCAAAACCCGCAGACGAAGAAAAAGGAAGAGAGAGAGATAGATAGATGGAGTGAGAAAAGAAGAAAAAAATAAAGCCGGCGAACTGCTGGCGACAGTATGTCTGCGTCGCACCTGGGCAGTGGCGGCGGCAACAGGGACCTCCGGTGCCGGGGATCGCGCCCTGGGCCGAATTGCAAAGCTGCACCCTCCTCCTCTTTTACTTCACCATTTTTACCACCAGTGAAATTTGTCATGATGGTGCAGCGAGAGTTTGAAGAAAAGATGAGAAAATGGCGTTGTGACGTCACACTTGGAGGTGAACTCCTCACTGGTGCCAGATGCTAATTCCGTCAAAAGTCCGCCATTTACAATTAAAACATCGGATCTGGAAAGATAGATCGATGAAAGAATTCGAAATCGGAGTGTGCGACCAATGTTGATAATGCTGTACATTTTGAGTTAAAACAAATATGAGTCACATTTATTTTTAGAGGAACGTGTGTTATTGGGCAATTAGGGGAGCTGCTGAATTCGAAATTGAAGTCAATGTGGCGTGTTTTTTTCTGTGCCCTGGGCAAATATCCGTTACGAATGAAGCTGCCCGTTGGACGGTTGAAGGCAGTCACGAAGCAGCTAGCGGCAAGGCAATAGATACTTTACGTTCTTTCTTTAGACGATTGAGTGAGTTTTGCCAATGGGACGGGACACGTACGTGTTTGTGAGTGTGTGTGTGTGTGTGTACTGTACAAAAGAAGGAGGGGAGGGCGCGCTCCATACACACACTCAATAGTGGAACTCA
>JAQGBY010005911.1:0-13891 GCA_034698785.1 Mycogona germanica | reverse complement strand
TGAAAACCAACTTTTCTTTGCTTTATTTGTGTTTACCATTTGTTCACGAGCCTAGCACCAAAAGGACGTGACAATATGACAGTTTTACAGAACGATCGTGTTGACAGTGGTTATTGCGGAATATTTGTGATCGTAAACCCTATATTATGCGTATCTATGACAAACTTTCTAAAGGCAATGACAAAATGACGAAATGACAAAATTAGTCCAAAAAACACTTATGGTTAAACCTTCATACTAAATGTCCTTTTTTGACGGTTTTGTGCTTTCTTAAATACAAGTTTGTATATATTCACCGAAAATAACTATTGGGGTTTTCAACGACTTCAAGGGAAGAAATCGAACAAACTGTGTGACCTCCAATTAATTTCCCCCAATTAAGTACTCAGAACTGGGTTCAAAGACATTCTGTACGGTACAGTGCATTCAAGTGCTACTAATTTATTCTCGTCTTATAGAATTAGTCAGAGTATCTTGAAGACAGCTCAAGGCATCGAGAAGAGGATCATTTTGTCCTTGTTACTGCGGCGGTAGAAAAATGAAGAAAAAATTACAACTTCCCAATCCCAAACTCGTGCCCTGATGAAAACGATGACTACGAATTAATTGTGTGATCTCCTGAAACCCTCATTTAAAAAAAAAGAAATACTGTTTCTGTGAGTTTTGCTCCACAGAAATATAATTTTTATTTTAAGTCCATTACGTCTGCGACCATAAGTCTATGAGTTATGTGACAACGTATTGAAAAATCCCCCTAAAAAAAAGAATGTGAAGTGCTAATTTGTTTTGTTTTACCTTAGTCAATTGTCCACTGCAAATCAATGGAACACTCATTCCAGCAAGGCAATACACAAACCACCAGATGATTTGGATAATAGCTAATACGCGATGACAGCAGAAATCAATGTTTCTTTACGAATACCATGTTGTCAACTATTCTGAGTGGTTAGTAGAATGTAGCTGGTTCGCCTAACAGAGCCAATCCGGTGTTAACATGAAGGAGTCTCGCGCTCCCTCTAGCTCAAATAAGGAAAATGGTAGACTTTTTGATTATCACAATCTACGTTCGCAAACAGAATTATCTCCCTTTATCTTCTTGAACCCCCTGCCTCCCACCCCACGCTAAACCCATGCAGCAACGTTTCGTTACTTTTGTTCCACCAACCGCGGATGATGGAATAGTTATTGGAGTAACAGGTTAATGTAAAATGTTTTATCCATCGAGTCCTGAATGTCAGATTGTTCTATGAGATCCTGGGCTTCGGATCCCCGATCGGTGGTAATAACCACAATTGATTAATTTAATTGATATTCTGCGAAGTGGGTGGGCAGTGCGGTGAAGGTGATTCGGTAATGTTGTCCTAATGTCGAGCCAGGTCGATAAACACAATACATCCACCTGACCACCATATCTGGCCGAACATTGCTATCTTTTATGCAAATCGAGCTCAAATTATCCGTTCATAAAGTATCAAGCACGACGGTGAAGCGTTGGTTAGTATGGGATTATGGGTCTCAGGAAGCTACGAGAAGGAGAAATGTGCGCTTATCTATTTGTACGTATATCTTTGCATTGACGTAATATAGCTGTTGGTTCAGTTGCTCACTAGGTTATCGCAATCCGTTTCTGTTTGCACAAAAGTTTGCTACAATTTGAAAAAACACCGTAACATCAAGAGCAGATACACTGCATGGATACTCGTTGTGTGCGACTTGTGTTGAATAGCCTAAACTTTTGGCATTTTCACAATCACCCTTTTACAAACAGAAATTAACCGATGGCAGAAGGTCTACAGCAATTCTTATTCTTTAACATTATGATCCGTTAATAAAATTTCGCGGCAACCGCATAGATTAAATAAATAAAATTGATAAATTGTAATAATTCTTTCTTTAAAGCACGCTTTTGCATTGCTCTGCCTCGATGCATCCACCGAAACCTTAAGTTAAATTTACGATTCACTAGATCAAATATGGTCGTTCAAATTTTCGCAGAAAGTTACTTCTCTTCATTACTCATGTTAATTATCTCGGCAATAAACACGTACATGGGAACATTTTAAATTGTATTTGACTCGATCGTCGTAGCCCAGTCGGTATTGCGACTCACGTGACTCGCCGGTCCCAGGTTCGATTCCCGGCGCGGGGTCTCGATTAATCGATCCCGGGGTACTGATGAAAATGTGTCCCTCGCCAAAGTCCCTAAGCACCAAAAGAGGTACAGAAAATCTTATAGTGCAGTGACTACAGTGAATGGAAAAAAAGACTATTATCTGATTGCCATCATGAGTCGGAGGGGATTAATAACCATTGTTTTCTATGTGTCAGTGCTAAACGAAAATGTGCATTTCTTCAGAATGAAAAGTAAAGCAGTGGGGCCGGTACGATGTCAGATACACGTTAAAGATCCCTACCAAGGTAGCGAGCTTAGGCCAGGCAAAATAACCAGGAACCCATATTTCTTTTTTGCACTTTCCATATTTCTACTGACTGCATGTCCTTGAGGCAGGCTTAATTATTAGTTATATCTGATATAATACCGGCATTTTAATTAAATTTATCTGCTGAACACTATTTCCGTATTAAAAAAAAGTCCTGTTATCAATTGGAAAATTTGTTTAAGAATAATTTTCTTTGGAAAAATGAACCTGGTATAAATAAATTAGGAAGAAATTATAACATGACAACATATAGGCTAAGAAAGTCAGAATATTCCACTAAAAATTCAATTGTGATATAAACGATATAAAACTTTCATTACCTCGTGCTTGGTATTCAAATTTCCGCTACAAATAAAACACGTTTCTTATAGTGGCTTTTTCATAACAGGACAGAAAAAGTAGGTTATATTAAGTTGTATGTTCATATTTTACATACATTTCATATTTTACAGAATCTGTTAGAATGTAGGTCTACAATATGGTTTGACTAATGCCTATCCATGCCAAACTAACAGACAAATTATCTCGCTGCACTATTTCTTGAAAGGATTTTGACATTTTTATTATTAAAGAAACTTTGAACTATGCAAATATTGAATAAACGTAATGACGTAATGCAACAATTCACAAGCATGCATGGCACTATGATGAACGTGTGGTAGTACTGCATGTATGGAAATCACAACAGATCCCATGCCATTAGTACCTAAGCAACCAGCTATGCCTAAAATTCGATCGTTTATGTGGTCACAATTTAACAGGATTTACTTAAGTATAGGCTGTTGTAGTTCTTTAATGAAGTGAATTAATAATTCTGAAATGCCAGTTTCTTAAAAATACAACATGGCTCTTTAGCGAAATCTACATATTATAAACTGGAACTGCTAAGCTAATTAAGAGCTTGGGGGGGGGAGGTACAGACCACCTGTAGTGGGGTCAACTACAGTTGATTGGAACAAAAAAATGCAAATGCGATAGTTGCTGTGTCAGGACCAGATCTCAATTTGTCAGAAGAACATTAGTTTCTGTGACCATGCTAAAGCATGCCTCGGGCAATATGGCATCACACATTATGGCCCTGTTAATTTGGCACTAGGCGTACTAAACATACAGACAGTTTACCAGAATGGCATGCTCCACGAGGAGCTCTACATGGGCCAGCCAGAAAGGATTGGGTAGGCCACCTCACACATGGCTAGCAAGCTGTTGTGGCTTAAGCAGTTGCTTCATAATTTGCTACTGCCTCAAAAAGACACTACTGTCCTGCATGAGGACAGCCAGGGAGTGGTGAACGTTGACTGGACCACAGACTGGATGAAGCACATTGAAGTCTAGCACCCCTCCAGCAGTGAGCAAAGGGTGCTGATTTGTCAAAATTTTATACTTTTCCATGTGATTGCGAATTTAGTAAGTGTCCCAAGCGCACCTATTGCCATAATACGTTTGAATTAATTGAACAACTAATGCGATTCGAAAGTGTGAGATTGTCGCACACTTTGTTTGTGTGATGTTTTAGTTGTTCAATTAATTCAAACGTATTATGGCAATAGTTGCGCTTGGGACACTTACTAAATTCGCAATCACATGGAAAAAATATAAAATTTTGGCTTTAGAATTGCTTAATTACTCTGATTCTACGCATAAATAACGCGGTGTCGTCACACTTGGGGGTTGTCGAACGAATGTACTGGTATATGAGGAAAACGAGACATTGTTTTGTATGTCGTAAAGTGATTGAGTTGACCAAAGTTTATATGGCCTCCCCTATGAAGCAGTTATGAAGCAGTGTAAAACATGTGTCACTCCAATAACTTGCCTGCCGAGCAACTGGTGTACGTAATAAAAAAAAATACAGTTGCCATATATTTATGCAAAAAATGCTGGCCATTAACATGAGTACTAAGTGTATGACATTTAAATCGTAAGGCACAGAAGTGCTTTGAAGAATTTAATTTGTCGATCGAGAAAACCAGCGCCTGGAGTCTCACCTGGTTGTGATAATAGGGACCATTCGAAATAAAGAAAATATGACCGCCCAAGCATTTATGAGTCCTATTCGATAACACTGAGGTCCGTGAGAAAAAAGTATGGCACCAAAAATTGTCATATACCTAATAGTGCCCCATGGAATGATACCGTCTTCTGTTCATTGCCCGCACCCAAAAATCGTGAACTCCGACAACATTTTTCTAATTCAACCAGCTTTCTTTCCTTTTTACTTTGTCAAACTGGACATTCAATGAAAGAAAACTGGTTGAATTTAAAAAAATGTGTCCACATCCGAGTTCACAATTTTTGGGTGCGGGCAATGAACAGAAGACGGTACTGACGAATGACGTTTTGTAATGATACAAGATCACCATAACGTGGCGCGAATCCGCGGTCCATTGCACCATTAAATTAAATTAAACACCGTCACTTCTACCGTCCCCTGTTTCACAATACCCCAACAATGATGCAAAAAATTGAATTTTGAAATTTAATTCAGGACTTTAATTCGTCTGATATGAGCGATGATTATTTAATTTTTTTGTTACTGATGAAAATTAACTTAAATAATTAACAAAATGTTGAATATTTCAAGTAAGGTACGACGCGTTTCTACATAATTTGTTGACATAATTTGTGTACATATGAACACATATGTTGAGACGTGAGATCGTTATCTCTTTCCCGTTTAACCAAACCAAAACTGTCTTTTTCAGATAAAACGTCCCTCAACGTCCCTCTATAGGGTAATTGTCTAAAATGACTTAAATTAACTTTAATTGTTGGCTGTATTAAAATATCGACATTAAATTGTATCTATAATCCAAGCTTAAAAGGTATCTGAAATCCACGATTTAACTATTGTCTATCCGAATTACAAGAATGAATGTAGAATTTGTCTGCGGAACAATGCAATCAGTTAGAGAGCGTTTCTGAATCGTTTCTTTCTTATTGATATAAAATGTTTGTCGTCTTATTTACAGTGTACAGACCAGCGTTTCAAGTCGTTAGAATTGTAATGTCAAAGAATTGGACGGGCCACGATCATTTATCACGGTATTCAATTACTGGTGAGTGTGGGGATATAAAAAAATTTCCCAGTTACGTGAGCGGGCAGATCTTACCTTTCAGATAGAATGCAGCATAGCGAAAACATCCGTTCGGGTCCTGACTTGTGAGTCGTGTACCGCCAAAAACAGGAAAACTCTCTATGCTGCTTCCGATCGCGCCTTGAATGATAGAGGAGTGTCGCAACACGTACTAGTCGTTGTTTTATTTCGAAAAGTTGACAAAACCACATGTTTCAACAACTCCAGCGTGTGCTATTGCGATGTACCAAATGGCATCTGTCAACAAAAATGTTTCTAAATTCGAGATTGGGGCGCGTTGAATTCTTGATTCATCTGCTATATTTTACGTTAATGAGGATGGGACACGTGACATAGAGGGACTTGATGTGATGGACTACCTGTATGTACACATTTTGAATGGGAAAATGGTTTTATTCTTCTTATCGCGTAAAGTTTTTCGAATGAAATTATACAATATCATGGAATTATTTATCTAATGAAAAACTCTCTAAGTAAACATCTGTGATACCAAAATTCTAATAGGGTGTAACTTGGATAATTTATTTCAACTTCGTCTATGTACATGACGCGTTTATAATATTCAAACCGTTTGCTCTCTCAAAATGAAAATGAATTATATCATATGCACATTTAATGTGACACAGTACAGGTATTATTGTATTTCCTAATCAAATTTTCTATTCGGTGTTGCTTGTCGTTGATTGAAAAAATGAAATAAATAAAAATTTAAATGCATCGGTGCACTAGTGTGCAATTTTTAAACTTACTGTAAGTGATGCCTCTTCTGCAACCTTATCCTCACGTATAATTTTACGAAGAACTGGGTCCGACACAAAAGCATTGCAGTAGCCTGCGACTATCACAATACCCCCGACACTTACCTCTAGAATATCATTGTGCAATCCGACATCAACAAACGTCCAAACGATAGCGGCAAAAACAATACACTAACCCCAAACGCAACCGTTCCAAACTGCATGGTGTCGCGGTTTCCTCTTTTACGAGAACGTAGCAACATTGGCGACAGTTTTCCTTCAGAACAAACGTCAGCTCTTTCGAAACGCTGATCAAATAAAACTCTGAGGTACAGAAATGAATGAGTGCATTTTGTAAAATGGTCGTTCGCTGCTTGGTGCAAGATGAAAAAAATAATAGGTGCCCCCTGGTGGCGCTCTAGATAATCAGATGGTTCGTTTATTGTAGAAATAGTATATACAAAATTGAGATGGTAGTAAATACAAAAAGATGATGATGAAGAACACAATCGATGGTCGGCAACAATCACATCACTGTCTCTTTCATATTACCATATACATATTTCTGTGCAAGTGTCAAATGCTAAATCTTAACTTAGCAGAAACGTGTAATATTTGAAATTTCCATTATTAAATGTTTATTTATTTATGAAATTTGCTGCCGACCATCGATTGTGCCCTTCAATCTCATCATCTTTTTGTAGAAATATCGACGTAGAAGATCGACAATCTGAGAACTATCGAAGCTACTATCGAAAGATATTATTTTATAATTTCGCCCAATAAGCGCTCTCACCTGTGACGAATAATAAACAGCCACAAACGGAAACAATTTCAACCAAATCTTTCTTTTTTTTACAGTGATTCGTGTAGTCTATTGGTAACTTACCAAAATTCAAAAATAGTTTCACTCAAGCGACAAGATAAAATATTTAGCCCTGTTGGGGAAAATAAAATTGTTGGCGGTAGAGAAAATAATACTCAAGCATTTCAATCAATAGTACTCAAACAGTGCCTAAGCACCATGAGGGGACCTAACGTCTGTAGTGCGGTTGACTACAGTTGATTGGGTTAAAAAAAATCAAGACGTCACGTCTTGTTTACGGCCGTTGCTGACAGAATAAACAACTTTAAGAATTAAATATAGGTGACCGTTACTGTTGACGGTAGATCAAGGTTAGCTGCATTCTCTTTCTCTGCACTATACACGCACAGCTATATTTCAAACTGTGCTGGAATTAATTGTAATTGTAGTATTTTTATATAGCTTTCCAATGCCAATTCCAAGAGCAGAGGTATCCATATTTTGAAGCAATTCATGACAATCTTCAAGTCTTATAATTTCAAGATAATAGTGATGCAGTGAATTTCTTTGGTGTACTTGATAACGATTTATTTTTTCAAAAGAAAAAGTTTGAACACCGCTGGGTTGTTGTATTGTATACGAGTACACATAATAAATAATTGTGCAATTTATATAGTTGTTTCTTTGTTATCCACTCAAGAGTGTTTTCCTTGTTGTGTATACAATATAAGGTGCATTATACTGTTGCAAACCGTGAAGGGGAAAGTTACTTTCTCTAAAGGAAAAAAAAGAACATGCTAAAGATGTATGTGGTCAATCGTCGTATTTGCCATTATTGAAAGAGAAACGTCACACCTTACTTTTTCTTATTAAATTCACACGGAAAATGGTTTTCTGGACGCAATCCGAAATAACTGGTGACGAAAGCTGAACCACAACTTAATCCGGCCAGTGAACAGCGATGGTTTAATTGGTCGTTTCGTAACGTATTCGACTTTCGTCGCCAGTTTTTTCGGATTGCGTCCAGCAAACTATTATCCGTGTGAATTTAATAATTACTCACAACTGGCATCGCCATCTGCTAGATAATTTTGGATTACTTTTTTCTCTCCCAATCTAAAACTGTTCTTGTACAGGATGAATACTAAAAAACCGGCGCAATTCAAATTCAAATTCAACAACAATTGTAAATTGGAATAAAATTCAGCATACATGTTGGCAAGACCTTCCATTTTGAATTGCTCACGAGCACGTGCAACTCCGTGACGTCATCATTCGAATTGTTGAGGTTCAAAATGGCGTCCGCAATACAAGAGCGAATCGAGACACTTGGGTGTATTAAAAAAGTAGTCGATTCAAAATTGCCCTTAAAAATGTTAAAACTTAACAGAAACTAATGACATTTTACACATACATGAATGAAAGGTGATCAAACAAAATGACTTTTACAGTTTTTGTTTAAAGGCTTTGGCTTTTGACTGAGGCATGCACGGAGACGATTTCGGGATCGATGCATCCATCGATACCAGCTTGACTGAGATTATCCCAAGCTTAAAAAAAGCTTTCTGAATTTTTAATCATTTCTGTTCCAGGCCTTGTCCAACTTCGAACGCGAAACGTCACCAAATCAGCCAATCAATCACAGGGCGACGAAGATTTTTCTTCGCGAGATTATTTGAATTTCCCCGCCAATTTATAACATTGGTTGTTTTACAAATCTCCCGCTAGACACCGCTAACTGTCTGCAGAAATGGCTCGGCAGCTGCAATCCGTAGACTCCAACGTGAAGTCAAAATACCTCCTGGTAGCTGGCGCGTTGATTCTTTACATCTCACAATCGCTCGACAAAGGCAAATGAAAATGTCGAAATTTAACGCGCTCAATTACCAGTGAAGCCTAGGAAATGACGAACATGTGAAAGGAATAGTTGAAGGTATTGCAGCATTTGATCAAAATCCAGTTTCTGGCGTCCGCTGTCTGGCTGTTTTCTCCAGTTTGTTTTGTCCCCCCCCTCCTCCCGCCTTGAACCGAATTTCTATTTAAGAATTTAGGGTGGCGGAAAGAAAGAGAAACGGTATTTTGGTTCTGCGATTCGTAAGTTGGTATGTGCCAGATGTGGCGACGTCGCATGTTGCAGTAGTGATACGTATCCCCGCCGCAACATCAGCTAGGACAAAAATTCCCCTTGCGGCAGGCATCCCCGCACAACTCAATCAACAATTTTTTGGTAAGCAATAAAGTCTAAACTGTCAATAATATTTTCGTATTGTTCACCGTGATGTTCCGTTATCTAGCGTTACAAAAAAGCTTCAAATTCTCGTCTTTGAACTGCGCTAGCCGGAGTTCAGGCGATACCGTAACTGCGGTATCGGTACAGGTCACCCTCCCCCCTAGACGACCTTAGAATGATTCCTTAGATTGGTGCGGTCGAATGTGTGTTTAAGTTCGATTCCCGGTTGTGGCATTGTTTTTTTAGCTTGCATTTCAACATTCAGAGAGCTTTTGCATTCTAATGACCTTCAAATCCGGTTGACCTCTTTTAAATTTTTGTCTGGGGTAGGTTACTTTTTAGCTCGTGTTTGACAACGCCACAAATTTCGATTACATCTTAGTAATTTTTCCGACGAAGGGCACATAACTAGTTAGTTTTCATTTTTGGGTGGTGAGCCTGCCTCTCTCGACTAATACGCGACTGGAACGGACATCTGAGATCTTCTTGACAAATGACCTATGTATATTGTTTACCTTATTTCTCGTGAAAAGGAAGTTATATTGAAAGATTATATTAGAAGAAAATGAACGACTCGTCGCTGGCTGTGGTTCGACGGTCCGGGGTTCGATTCCCGGGGCGGGCTCTCGATTATTCGATCCCGGGGTACTGGTGAAAATGTGGCCCTCACATAGTGCCTAAGTTGGTAGAGGGGTACAGAAACTTCTACTCTGTATTGTGATATACAGTACAGTGAATTAAAAAATATATATATTTAGATATTTGTCGAAATTTTAATAGCGTAATGGGTAATCCCACATATTTTTATCAGTTTTTCCCTGGATGGGCGCCTTTATATTTATTTTACTTCGGATTGAACATCACTTTTGCATTTCCTCCAAATAATTTTCTTTCTATCTGCCCTCAATTGTATCGGTGCATGCATACATAAGCGTATGTAACTCCAAATATATTCCGTTAATTGTTTCAATCGTTAAAAACATCTCACCATACAATAATTAACTGGGGATCCACAAACAACAAACGGACAAACAAACAATCTACTGTATCGAAATCTAGAAAATTTCAGATATAAAATGAACTGATAACAAAACTGAGTCATTGCCCACAACAATATTTTTGACAGTATATTTATTCAGCTTTATAGATTAAAAAGGTTAGATCAAATTAAATTTTCAGTTTGGTTAGGGAGAGAATTAGAGAGGGGCGATATGCTCATATTTTATTTTCAAAAATAATTACCAGACGCGCTCGTAAAAACAAAATTTGTATCACTTTATTGAAAACAAGTGTCTCGACTTTCAAGTTTGTCTACTAGATTCTGTTCCTCCTATCCGAAGACCAATTATTGCGTGGCCTCGATCGCGGTTAAGCCTACAACGAGGAAGTCCGGGGTACGGCTGTTCTTCTTGGCACTGGGCCGATTCATGGGCGTAGTCACCTTGAACCCTTGCTGCAAATCTGCCAGCCTTATTTACACGCTTCATTTTATCGGGGCGGAACATGGCTTTCGAGTGAAGAGGGGGGCCCACCTTTCTTCACGAGGTCATGACCACATCTTGTAAGTTTCACATACCAAGTAGATACAAATCGCCACTTCAGCTTCGACAAAAGTATTTCCTAATAATACTAGAAAAACAGAATGCATTCATCTATTTGAAAGTCGGCATACGTACATTTGGTGCGTGTTTGTTGTAACCACCACCAATGTAATGTTTGTGTGTCGTCGTTATATAAAATTGTTTATTATAATTGACTACATCCCTGTTGCCGAGTTATAGATTGCGTCCTTCAATCTCATTTGATTAGTGTTACTACCAACGGCTCCTATAAGTTTTTGTGGTAGTTACATGTAGCTGGGATTGCAGTAATACAAGAAAGCATGGATGTTTACGTACTTTCAATTTTCACTTTTTTAAGAACAATGTTTATTGTTTATAACGTTTTGATCAAATTTGAAATACAGTTGTATATGTTCGCGTATTTCTGGAAATACGGTGGATTGCAAATTTTAATGACTGATGTCGGCTCTGGTTTGACGCCTGCGCGGAACTTGGATCAATAGGATCGATACAAATACCTCTTGACCATAACCCATTTTTAATACGTTACATCAGATAAGCTCAATAACTGAGTTTTTTCGCTCACATGTGCAAGCTGTTCGTAGAGCAGGGGGCCCATTTTGGACTCAATCTTCCTACGTTAGGTCACCTTACCCAAATGAGCCAATCACAGCTTGGGGAAACTACACCGAGGAAGATTGAGTCCAAAATGGGCCCAAAGCAATTTCGTCTGCGTATAGGGTGACTTAAATGAATGTTTGTTAAGGGGGTGCACCGGTGATTGAACATCTTAAAAAACCCCAGGGAGCCACCTGGAAATTTTGCCTAACCTAGGCTGCCTAGGAAAGGGGTTTTTAACGTCCCGATATCGTACAGGTACGGGTCATGATTTTACTTCTATTCCGAAAAAAGGCGTGTTAAGGAATTTCTCTCGCCCGAAAAATTCCGAAGGTGTCGGCCGGAATCGAAACCGCGATCACGGCTTTTTGAGGAGAACGCGCTACCTCTCAACCACTCGACACAGAGTGACTGACTTGCCATGCAAGAACTTGCCAATAAGAACGGGCTATTAGGCACAGGAGTAAGAAGAACCGACCACGTCTTAGCAATTTAACATACTGTCACTAGATTTTCTTCTTCTATAGTGACAAACGTTTCTATAGTTCAAATTGTACAGTGTGTTCAATGAAAAATGGAGTGGATTCAAATTTACAATTAAATATATGAATAATATGAAATCATCAAATAAATTGAAATTAGCATACATGTTTGTCTTCTTTTTTAATTGCCATCGTGCACGTGCAACTGCATGACGTCAGCAGTGGGAAAATTGACGACGAGCTGGCAAGGCTCCAACGTATATTCGTACGACCAAACGTACACGACAAACACGTACTCGTAATTGTTGCGCTTGACCAGTGCGCCACCTACCGGTGCCCCCAATTTTTTCGGAATGGACCTCTCCCGTCTCGTGCCTTCCAATCCCCATTTTTTTTCGATTTTCCTTTCTTTGCTATTATTCGGAATTGCGTATTAGTAGAACCACTTCAAATTCAATTGATGAGTGAGAAATAGGCCTTCCTGAAACACGTTGTATAAGGTTTTATTTGTATAGGCATAAGATTCGAGTGATGGTTATTACAGGTGTCGTCTTAAAACGACCTATAGTATTAAAAAAATGTGCTAGTCGACGATTAATTAGTATGTAAATTCAAAAATTCTGGAGATTGAAGTACACAATCTAGAGTCGGCGACAAGTCTCTTTGTAAAAACTTAATTTTATAGAAACTTCACTTATTACACGTTTACAATGGAATACGAATCATCATTGTAAACGTATAAGTGAAGTTTCTATAAAATTAAGTTTTTATAAAGAGACTTGTCGCCGACTCTAGATTAATTGTGTCCTTCAATCTCCAGACTTTTTGAATTGATAACTCCATCGGCGTCTTCCCGCATTATTGGATTAGTATGTAACTAATCGAACCGTCGAATTTTCAAGGTTTATGTCCCGTATTGTTTTCCTTTAGGTTTTATTTGTATCGAAATTGAGTTACGTTTTGTGTGTTTTTGTAATGGTTACTGTAATTTGGAAAAGTCTACCAACATAGCTTTTAGGTATTTTTGGTTTTCTGATTTCAAACATCTGTACAAGCATAGAAAAAAATGTTGCACTTTCACGTGTGTGCGTTCTGTGTGTTAACACTTTCTTTCCGTAGATAATTCTGAAGGAGAGGCCCTGGCAAGCTCTAGTTCCACCACTGGTGGCTGGCTGCTTTCTTATGGTTCGGGGAGTATTTGTTGCAAGTGCATTTGCACTTAAAATAGAAATCCTGGCATTCTGATCATTGCCGTTGTGAATGTCTTTGTTGGAGGTGGTGGTGGTGGGGGGAGGGCGAATCGCATATGTATTGCCTGATTTAAAGAGCGTTAATCGTAGCTGGGCGCATGCTTTCACAAGTTTATTTTTTACTAAACCTTACTGATTACCGATTGATTATCGGTTATATAAGAAAAGAAAATATAACTTTGGGAAATGGACTCATTAAAATGTCTAACGTTTTACTTACTACAACAGTTTTATGCTGAAATTTGTATTTATTATTGATCCAAAGTTGTTCCTCCTTGTGGCATGACATTGGCGTGGATCGCCATACAACTTGACCAACTATATTTCCCCTCCCTCCCCCATCATTCCACTCCTCGGGGAGAGGAAATAAATCCAACATGATCCGCCCACTGAGGCCTTCGAATCGGCGGTTCCAACTGAACTTTTCCAGACTTGACTGATTCCTACTTGCACGCTAGCTATGCTGATGCAAGAATCCCAACTGAATAGCTTTGTCTTACAATTACAATATGTACCCACAAGCATCCCCCAAGAGCGGGGCCTATGGCGGGGGTCGAACGACCAGTTGTCTCTGAGATATTTGTTAAGGATGTCCAGAACTAGAACCCCCCAGGAGGCGACCTGATAATTTTGCCTAGCCCAGGCTTAGTATAAGCTACCTAGGTAGG
>JAQGBY010005910.1:0-13894 GCA_034698785.1 Mycogona germanica | reverse complement strand
GTGGTGGTGGTGGTGGTGGTGCGTACGTGGCACCCACGAACAAGCGCCGCGGATAGGAAATGGGGACGGGTGTTTATTTGAATGCCCCAAATGTGAAGTTGTTGCCTGACAAAGCAGAAAGTATTAACGGTTTTCCAGAAGGAAAACGAGCAAACGTTTGCGAGTATGGAAAAAGAGCATCCGCCATGTCGACGTGTGTCTATGAACGAGAGTAGATCTATGTAGGCCCACGACTCGATGGCATTGCAATCAAAACTAATAGGCGAGTGGCATTTCTCTAGATGCAACCAAGCGATTCAGGAACAAATGCCAAGCTGGGATGTTAGTTCGGAGCACGGGCGGCAGTGAACTATAAAAAGATCTTTGAGAATTCATTTGCTTTGATACATCGCATTGGAAACTGAGATTGGATTTTGATGGAGCACATCTCTATGCCAGTAGCAATTTGAAAGTATTGAACATGCTGTGAAATGGAGATTATAAAGTTTAGAAAATAAGGCAAATTATGTTTTAACAGACTTGTGAAAATTGATCTTCCCTAATTAATAGTAGTACTGCGCCTGACTGTGGCTCGGCGGTCCCGGGTTCGATTCCCGGCGCGGTCTCTCGATTATTCGATCACGGGGTAGTGGTGAAAATGTGTCCCTCATATAATGCCTAAGCACCAAGAGGGATTCAAAAGATTTCGCGAATTCGTCCGAAGTATCGATTCTACTGTAGTTACAGAAAAACTTATTTGACATACGACTCAATTGATTTTTACCGCAAGAAATTTGCGGCCTTCTTGACATACTGTAGATTACAAGTGGCATCCTCCGCCATATAAAGTAAAAATGCATTACTTCCTTTTGAATAAAATGTTTGTATTCGGATTCCATGTTGTAACCCCCTGTCAAGGAAGATTAACTCAAGTGTCAATATCAAGTGATTCATCTAAATTAATTATTGGTTACCTTTGCAAAATATATTATTTTGCAAATAATATGCTGTTCAAAAATTGGAAATTGTCAAATTTATTTAATTATAACAAAGTCTGAAGTTGCAGTTAGTTTCTCACTCGAATCAATTGGTGCCCACAGCGACACCTTAATTAAAAGAAAGGTGCGCCTCAACGTCGTCGAACGAAGGCGCAAAAACAAATTACAACAATCGCAATTTGTTTACTGCCCGGATTAAACCAACCGCCGCGCAGAGCGCACCTCTACACTTTATCTCTATTGGATGGGATCGCAGTCGATAATGCTCCTGATCGATTTTCTCAATTGCGCGCGTCAGGCACCTACACCGAGCGCCCCCATCCCAGTGGTTGGTGGGGGCGAGGGAGATAAACTTGAGGAATTTCGGCGGCCTTGTAACAACAGTAGCGCTGCAGAATCTGAATAAGTAACCCGAGCACATCGGAGTAACGCGCACGCTTTTGGAAAAGGAGGAGCCTATAGGGTACGTTGTTTAGGTTGGCTCTAATTTTCGCACAATCGTATTGCGGGATTAACCAGAGCGGTTACGCTGTCTAAAGTTTGAGGGAAAAATATTCAGATGAAAACTATTAACGGAAAAAAAAGTATCGACTATGTTTTAACATTTAAATTTCGGTTGCTTAAAATGTGTGCAATCAGTGTAAACGATCTTCCATTTTCGCAAAGTTCAGTTATAGATCTATCTTTAAAAGGGTTTACAAACGTAAACACAATTATATTCTGTTTTTCTTTGTTTGCAAGGTTTTGGTAAAATTGCATTGTCACTAAGTATTCGCTTTTCGAAAACAAAATAAAATGGAATAGTTGGTTCAGAAGATGGTTGGATGACCGACAAACGGATTGGTGAAACAGCTACTGGACCAAATAATTTCTCTATTAAATGTACAGACGTTCTCAGATAGCCAGAATAATATTCTGTAACAAAAGTCTATCTGTGGCAGTCGCTGCCACCAATGTCCACCATTCCCCTAAACGTGACACCAGGGTTCTACAATACCATCCCCTATAGGGAGAGCGCGGGGAAAGAGAGAGAGAGAGAGAGAGAGCGCGAGAGCACTGAGGGACAAGAACGACTAATGAGTCAGGATAATTAAAATGTTTTCTTAGATCGCGCCAAAGTTGGAACGAAAGAACCGGCGTGATCAACGGGAAACCCACCACATTGCGAGCGGTGAACGCCGCCGCCATGGAGAGAGGAGGAGGGAGTGGGGGTTGGGGAGAAAAGAGAAAATTAAAACGAATTACGGCCTCAAATACCAGCCACGTGCAACAACGCAAACAGTCACAAGACGCTTGGGAATATCTTTAGTTGCTTCTCTCGCCAGTTGCATTACACGCTCCATATTCTCGGATCGAGTGCGAGTGGCAGAGAGGAAGAGGTACAGCGCGAGAAGGCAGATACAGAGAAAGAGAGAGAGAGAGGAGACATAGTGAGAGTGAGAGCGAGAGTGTTCTGCGACGGCGACGTCTAACGGCGGGTCGAAACTATTTTTGTTATTACATTGGCCCATCGTGGGCACCACATCGAAATGCCCGACTCACAACATTTGCTTATTTTATTTATTATTTACTTTTTTTTTTCAAGAAGATATATTCAGAATAAGGCATATGAATTGATTGATTGATATTACAGGCAGCGCCTAAAAATAGCCATAATAGAAAAATATGTAAAGTCGACGACGATTAAACATAACAGAGCAAATACAGACAGAACCGTGGATAGTAAACGCTGCATTTTGTGAAACGTGTATTAAAATATATCCCCCTTTACCTTTTACCTTCCTCATAGCCCTAAATAATAGAAAAAATTAAAATGTCGATACCAAACGTTTCGCAAAATAGTTTATTATATTTTATTCATGGGGCCTCGCCAGGTCGTCGTCGATTTTTCACGGTTCTGCCCTGTATTTATTGTCGTATGTTTAAATTGTATTCAGATTATTCTCGCCAACTGTTGTGGTCTGATTCTTCTGAATTTGAACGAAAACATGTTCTCAATTCTTTGCAATGATATTCACCAATATATTTTCCAAATATAACTTAATTGTGCAATATACTCGTAATTATCAGAATCTCGCAAAGACATTGATCAAATTAAGCAATTAAAAATTGTTTAATTTAACATTACGTATTACAGTCGTTATGATTCGATTAGGAAATATGATTTTCTCCCAATCCCTAGACATTGCATCCCTAGGCATAAAGCAAAAAGCTTTTTAATTAATATTTTTTTCTAATAAATAAACTATTGGCTATTTATCATTTTTTACTAACAAAATGGTACGTATAAATTTACCGCTACTTTATTCTTGCATTAAAATTGGAAATTAGAAGTTGCTCATAATTATTTAATGGGCATCCTAGAAAAATTACAAAATATCATGCGAAAGGATCATTCGTATGAGCTTTTGGAATATCATGATGCAATGATAAACTGAATGATCGGATTTGGATAGACGACCCAATGTAAAATCAAAACAGGTATTCGGGAATTCGGTTAATGAAATTGCCTCCCTACTAACGAAACTTTTAATGAGAGAAACGGCTCAACTTCCAACGGCACCGCAAATAATTTAAATAAACAGTTGGAATTAATAGTATTGTTGTTGTAGTACAAATTCAGGTGATCTGATTATTTTCAAATATGAGATAGCAAGTGGGTTACCAATTCGGCTGGAACAATTTTTTTTCTTCTAAATATTAGTGAATATTTACATCAATCAAATTGTCTTTGCACCTTCCCAACACCATCTGTTTTCTATCAACCACTGTTCCAAAAATGCAATAGGTGACTGCTCCATTGTTGAAATGATTGCGATACTTTCAAACTATTTCGAATACTGTGCTATAAACGTAATAAATAATAGAGTATTAGGTTCATGGAGACTTGTAATCGCATTATCCTAATAATTTCATTGCATTAGTAAATGATACCACTATTTGTTAGCAACAATGAGTCTCACGAGCACTCATTAATTGCATCTAGTATTCATTCACCGTGAACAGCGGCATCGACTATAGTTAATTATCACCTATCGAAAATGACACATCGTGAAACGGTTCCGTCCATTCAAACGATGAGAGAGGACTCTCAAAACTACACACTGTAAGTCAAGGCGCCTTAAATCAAGTAACATGGATCGACTAATCTCGGCTCCATTAATTCATTTCCCATGAATTCCCATCGTTCCCATTTCTCATTTTGTTGATAAATATAATTTAAAAAATCTTAAGCACATTTTTAATATTTTAAATGTTGTGTCCAAATCCGTGTTTTTTAATAATCTCAATTGCTATTCAACAGGCATCGGAATTTATGTGGAACATTGGGGATTAGTCGCTGAATGTGTCCTCGCCTCGCCACGATTTAAAGGGCAGAAGTGCGACATACTTTTGATCCGCGGAGTTTTAGTGTCACACCATCATCCAGCTAAAATAAGAACACCGTAATGACAACAGCAATTAGTTTAAAATATGAATTAATAATAAGGTTTCTTCCCTGCGAAAGTGCGCTGGCCATATTTGTGTTACTGTTATGTGGTATTAAGCATGGGCCCATTTTGTTGAATGTTTAATGAATCCACAAGCTACTAGAGGACCAGCATTTTTGGTTAACAAAATAGTCAGGTTCTCCCTGTACATATGAAAATAGTATCGTTGCCTGAACGAGAACAACCAAGCAAAGCCGGGGGTATTTCTCTAGTTGATTATAGCATGCAATAAAATCAGGGTTTTCTAAAATCATTCACCGAAAATGCAATGAGTTTAAAACATAATAAAAACAACGCGCGTTTAGATTGCATTCAGAAATTATTATCTGCCTTTAAAATGCATACTATGATAGTAAGTGTAAGAATCATTCAAATTTAATAATCCAAATTAATAATCAAAATTAACTCTACAAAATTATCTAACAAATTGTAATAATAAATAAGCCAAATAAAATGCAACGTTCATTTTTCGTCATGCTATTTATTCATATCAAGTTCACGAATTATTTGCGGTAAACGCAATGCCAATGCATGGAGTCATAAATTCATTGATTTTGTTATACATTGCGTATACAGAGTCTCTGTATACGAATTCTATCAATGGATTTGATAATTTATTTAACAAAAGAATATACATATTTAATATACTGCATTACTGTATACTGTATTGTTGAAGTATTATTGACATCGACTTCTATCTGTGTCACCAATTTCAATTGAAATTCACAGTGGCCTAATTTTGTTAGGACGACCCTGAATTGGTTCAGTATATTGATATGTTCGAAATCATAAATATATGCGTGCATTTGAGTGAGTTGTTGATGGCAATGTAACAGGACAGGAAGCTCAAGCTACTCTAATACCAGGAATTTAGAATAATCTGCGAAGACATAGAGAGCCCATAACAACGTACCCACAAACAAAATCGCTAAATATTTCATCGAAGAATAATCCTTGTATATAATTTGCAGCCACATCGATATTAATAATCTAATGAATCAGTCAAACGAAATGCATACAATATTTCCGTTTCAATGCATCTTATTTTCAATTAGCGACCAATCAACCTTGAGTTTGACGTGGTCAGTCGAATCGATATACAGAGTATAAGCAGCTCCTAAGCAATTTGTATTGATCATTCATACAGGTACACATATGTAAATGGCTTAAATTAACGCTGTTTACAGATCACTTATAATTACATAGTCAAAGATGGTGAAAGTACTACACGGAACAGAGCAAAGCAACCGAACTCGACGAGAGCAAACTACCGAGAGAGAGAGCAAGACAAGAACTACTCACTTGCTCGTGCGTGCGTGTTGCGGTCAGCCGGTGACCCATACCTAGGGCAACCGGCCCAGCACCAGAGCCGCCACCTCGTGGCGACCCTGGCGTATCCAGTGATCGGTAGCTCCCAATCTCTGGGAGACCAACTGAGCACCCGCACACCCTCTGAGGTGTCATTCCTCCAACATAAACTGCAATGCCAGTATGAGTGGACTTGTGAGACAACGTAATTCTTGTGTGATGGCCGGTCTATCTTTTTATTGTCTTTGTTATTTCGATGGTGAAAGATAGCGCCATCGTGACGGTCGCCATCGGACCCATAGAAACAAATTTCGCATCATTCTGTTGAAAGAAGTGAAATGTTAGCGAACAGATCTGCACAATTTTTACACGTTTGTTTAAAGAAGAAAAACGTTATCCTTCCATAAGCTACACTTTTTTGTTTATTTTGCCGTGTTTGTAGGAGGCTTTCCCCCGCCTGATTTGTTGTCTGAATTACAGACCATTATCCACTGGTGAGCACTGTGGTAAGCGGAAGTTGCGTCCAGTGTTGGTTTAGATTTAAACTGTGAAGAAATGCGAGCAGGAGACTTCACAAATACGAGATCAACGATTGGATAACCAATTTTGAATGATGTTGATCTACGTAATATTTACCATAAAATAATGGGTTACTGTTAACTGTTTGTACTAGGGAAATGGCAACTGAAATCTATTCTTTGATATCATTAGATTCGACTGTACTCCAACAGCCACCCCTCCACTGAAGAGGGTCTTCGCCGTGGCGCATGGTGGCGCAGTGCACAAAGTGGAGGAGGCCAGAACTAATTCTCCAGAGGGACATTCGAACGAGGCAGGCACCGACGTCGAGAGTAGATCTATTCCGAATATAAAATGCAAAAATGAAATTAAACGGCCTCGTAAAATGTCTGGAGAAGCGACTATGGGCGCTGGAGGTTTACGTAACGAGCCATAAAATCATAACCTCCTAACTCAAAATACGACTACATAAAATTGGGCGTCATACGTGGGCCTCTCTTTCGGTCGGGGCCTCGCACAACAAAACACGTACTCCATTGCAGACGCACTAGGTAAATAATACGGTTGAACCCGTATTTGCTTCTCCCGCTCGTATTTCTCCAGCGTTTAAATCCAAAACAGTTATTAAACGTTGCTAGGTGATGCGAAAAAATAATTTCGCTCTAATTGGTGCGTCGGTAAACGGATAACCCTGTATTACCGGAGCTCCCCTCTCGAGTAATACCGAATAATACCACAATTACAGTTGCAGACACAAAAAGTGTCGAAAACGTTATGGACAGTTCTTCCGAATATGCCCATCCTAATGATAGGGTTATCTACAATGAAAACCAGAAATAGCGCCTGTAAAGCTCCTTTGAGACAAAAGTGACTCTCGGGTAATACTTACTTCTTATGTTGGGGTGGGATTGGTTTTTATAATAGTGTAGAACAGACAGTTTATTGCAAGGAAACCTTCAGAGGAGACGGGAGCTGTGATCTGGCCAGTTTGGAGGATTTAACTTTGTGTTGAGCTTAATACGGAACCCCCGACCGCAGTTAAACTTTCAAAAATGCTCGTTACGCGAGACATTCGACTTCCGCATTCAAACGACATTAAACATGTTTAACGACATCAGGCGTCTTTGGAGGCGACGTGGGCAAATATTATAGCCCTCACGTTACCCCATACGGACCTGCCGTTTAAATCTTTATAATCTATGATAACAGGTCACAGCCAAAGGCCGTTCTCTTCGACACTAACGTGAATTCTTTAATTACTAAGCTGAAAAGGTAATTTGGGAATATTTTTTCAACTGAAAATAATAGCGAAACAAAAATGTTGTTGGCTGGCATTAACAACGCAAGAAAGGATCTTATTTGCATTTCCAAAGATTTCTTTTCCATTTTTGGTTGGTGATAGGTTTTTTTTTTGTTCCTCCCACCGTCTCTTCTCCTTCCCGAGGCGTCTTGAACGTCTCAGCAAGGAAGACTTGAATGGAGAACGGAGGACGCCATATAAAGAAGGCATGCTGAGAATTCCCATAAATCTTGACTTTGACACCGGGCTAAATTTATGATGTACGATCCAGCATAGCTGCATGTCGTAAATTTTGTGCAATAAATAGTGCAGTTTTAAATTGCGAGTGTCGCCGACATGAGTTATGCCAGTTTTTTTTCGGCGACCGCGCCCACCACTATTTAGTATAGCCACATATCTTCCTCCTGAGACCTATGTCCAAAACAGGGACACTTTTTTATCGATCTCGAGATGAACGAGATCTCAAATGTGATGATTTACTCATTTCTCACAAACTGAGCTAGCTCTAAGCAGGATGTTAGTTTTTAAATTTGGCTAACAGCAGACGCTCACACTGCCTTACCTGAGTTCCTGCTTCAGAAAACAAGTATTGCGCTGTTTTTAAATAATCACTGGACATGTGAGTGCACAGTCTCAGGATGACATACACATATGGTTACTTTTCCGGACAAAAGCCACTGGCGATGTATTTGAACTACAGTCACTCTTAACAAAACATTAAATCTAACGTTATACTTGCAAGTATTTGCAACTCAATGAATTTTGAACTTCTTCAAAGGTTAGCTTTAACAACAGAAAACCAAATTGCTATATAGATCTGCAACGTAATTAGACAGTTATAGTACTAGAATCATTTGAAACACGAACTTTTCAATTGGTAAATTATGTATTTCTGGTTGACAGATTATTTAGATATTATCATTTGCTTTTAATAATTACCTCGATGTATTTTTAAATATCTAAGCATGCAGCGCAACGTACATGCAAAATGCAATTGTTCTAAAGTTTTTTAATTAAACAAGCAAAAAAGGTTTTTATATAGTGTCTAATGTGCAATACACGTAAAAAGGTTATTTGCTTTTTAATGAAAGTTATACCACATAGGCTCTTAATAGCCGAGCGAAATTGCAAAAAAGAAAATCGATTTCGCAAACTTTAGCCGAAAACAAAGACGTAATCTAAAAAAGCGATCGATAATGGCAATTTTCATTATGTTGTACAAACTCGAAATTATGGCAAATGGTTCGTTTGAGAGAAGTCCCGCAAGCATTTTGCATGTTCTGTAATATGCACAGCTGCATTAGCATTTTCTTGATTGCCACACAATATAATTGTACTGTAAATACATCAACAAAATGAACTTTAAAGGTGGGCGTTCTCCAAAGCTCTGAGTTAGATGATGGGCAAATAAAACATTTTTAAGCGTCTGTATAGCTGTATTTCGCGAAACGTTGAATGACCAAAATCAATTCATAATTATTCAGCTTTTAGGTATCCCTCACAATTCCTGGGGGCATCGGGATTTCAACTGTAAATGCCGAGTAAAATCCCGTTGTCTCTTATCACTTATTTGCATCTCATATTTTGCCGCCGAATATATATGGCGTGATTTCGCGGAATCGATGATTTTGATATTTTCATGAGAAAGTGTGTGCACTCAGTTGATAAAGTCACGGTCAATACATGTAGCCCGATAAATTTGAATTACAATTGCAGTTAGATTTTAGATAGAACTTTGCGTTCATACTAATTGAAAATTCAAACATAAAAATTGAAATATATCTATCGTTTGACCCTGGCATCACATTATATTCGCTCTTCGCAATATCATCCATTGACCTATAATCAAGGCCACCACTTATGGTGCTTTTCCAACGAATACTGATTATTACATTGCAGATACCCACTTCCATGAAAGTTTAAAGAATATGTATACAACAAAAACTTGTGTGTCCCAGATCGGAGCCACCTCGTCGCCACATTGTGTCAACGTGACGAAAAGGTCGAGCTACTAACTTTTGCTACTTTATCAATTAAAAATGTTTAACGTATTTTACTAAAGTCAACAGCAAAGGCGAGCTCAAACATACAGGCGGCGTTGCCACTCTCCCCAAAGATTCATCATGTTATACTGCTTGGTGACCTTTCATCGCGTCGTTAATCGCCGCATCAAAGAAAAAGACCGTTGTCACTTTTTAATATCTCCGCAGCGAGCGCGCTATACGGAGTATTTAATAACGTCAGTCCCCCGTGACGTATATACTTACGCCCGGATTAAGCATCAACATTTTCGCGGGCTACATGTTGTCACGACATGTACCCGACTAGGCGAAATCTATCGCGCCGACATGGGTGTACGTTCCATAGCAACCAACGATGGCGAAGAGTAAACAACCGCCCGCAACGCATTTTGGAGTACCGACTAGGCACGTTCACTAAAATTTATATTTTTCGTTTTATTAATATTTCCTTGATTATTTCAAATTTCATCTAGTAAATTGACGATGGATGTTTAAAAATGCTAAACGTTTGCTTAACGGAAGTGCATTGATTGTGATGAATCTGTGCCGCCCATTACAACCACTTCAGATGTCTAAAATAGATTTGTCAAATGTCATGAAATTAATGTCATCTTATCGGGATCGCATTGATAATTGAAGCGTTGAATTATAGTGGTACTAGATGGGTCATCATAGGTCATCATACGTGTACCAACTTTTACTGCCTCTCGAAAGCTAGCTTGGGTTTCGGGCTACAACGAGAAGAAATAAATTGTTGCTTGCAGTCGACTACAATTATAATTTTTAAAAAATATATATTTTTAAAAAATATGTTTACACTTGTAAAATTCTGTAATCCACCAACATCTTATTATATCGGAACTCGTAAAAATAAATCAATGTGAATTTCTCCTCTGGAAATTATTGTGTACGTTTTCGTCACCGGATTTGAGTTGGTGTCCAGCATTCTTTCTGACTTTCCATCCGTTGTTTTTTTGCCCTCTTTTGGTGCAATAGAAACGTTTTGGCTTACCTGACGTTTTCTTTTTTTTAGTTTGACATGCCAAGACCATAATTACCCATAACTAAAAAAAAGTTTAAAAAATCGAGCTACCCTGTGAGTTCCACCGTTTCAATAAATGGTAAATTAAAATAATAGGGTGTTAATAAAGGATAAATGTGGCATTTAATTTGTCGGGCCCTAAGAGGGCAGAGTGTGATGGAATTAAAAGTTAACAGTCTTGCAATCGTACCACCGATCACCCCACCCACCTATCCACCTTCGCAATATCAGTGGTCACGTCGCGCCATTCACGGGGAACGTCGGGCAAACATAAATATGCATCTAGTTAATATCATGCATTTTTAATACGCATTGTCTGGCAGACGTAGGCGACGCGCAAACGAGCGTTCACTTCGTTATCGCCCGAACTCGATCAAGTTAATTGGCCCGTCCCGTGGAAACAGACTGATTCGATTAGAGCATGGGGCCTGCACACGGTGCGCCAACTTGATTAAATCAGCGAGAGCAACTCTTGCTGCGAAGCTGAGTCCTCCGATCCGTCTCTTACTACATTCGACCGACACCAAGAAACTGAACCGGTCACTACCACGTCGTTTAGAAAATAAGACTTGATAGCATACACATCAACCTGATAACTGAATGCGTCGACACTCGAGAATCATTCATTCGTGGAAAATTCAGCTTCAGGAAATCGCTAAACAAATCGGCTACATCCGGCTGCATCGGTCTAAATCCTGGTGTTATTCATTGTGAGCCACTATATTTATGTGCTCTAGGCCAGTAGGTGTACTTAATTTCGATGCATTTATGTTCATCGTATTTTCTAATTCAGGAGGTTTAATTTATGATGGATCATGTGATTTAACATCATGTAATTGCCACAGAATTTGTCAGCAATTTATAAACAGTAAATAAAAGTTGCGAAATTAAATAACAAAATTAATTTGAAAATCAAACTCTTTCTTATTTTTTAGTGATTTTATGACAGGTTCTTGTGATTCAATGTCATTCAATTACCAGAGAATTTGTGTCAGAAATTTATAAACAGAACGTTATAGTTGCAAAAAATAATATGACACAATCAATTGAAAAATTATATTAGACTAGCAATGGATATCTTAATTCCAAAAATAGTTTCAGTTTCTAGAACGCCTGTATAAAAAATCCTACTGTTTCCAAATCCATGTATGGTATATTCACCCTCACACATTTCAGAATTTATTTTATTTTGTTAGTGCTGCTCTCACGGTTAGTTAATTGAGTTTTTGTCATGTAAACAGGTGTTCCTTACATTGCTTAGATACAGAATTCGTGGACTCACTAATTGTTATGATTATGTGTATGTGAAAGGTGCAACACGAAAATTGGTCTAATAATTGGTGTACATAGCAATTTAGGAAACTATGATCATACAAACGCAGAATTGACTAGGTATCAAACAGGACACAATACAAGATATATATTTATTTTAGTCGAACAACGTTGCGAAGCGAAATATGCGATGAAAAAGGAGAGATATACAATGTATTATTGTACCAATGTATTACATATAATAAAAAATATAATTATGCTCGCAATTACCCATTTTTAAGTAGATCATTTACACTTATGGCAATTGGTATTATAGCTAGGCACAACAAACAACTATGACATGTACAGGTAGCTATCAGAAATACATGTAAATGTTCGGGCGCCCGTGTTCCAATTCCAACTTCTCACATCAATAGGCAATTTACTAAACTGGTTTCGTGAGTGGATTCACCGAGCACATGCGGACAAAGGTATTGCATATGTAATTATAAAACAGCCAATCTAGGATAGAAGCAATTAGCCGACTCAACAGTAACTGTTTTCACCCGGGCAATTGCTATAGGCTTGTTGTTTCGTCCACGCGCCTTCGCCGGCCATTCTTCGAGATTCGAGCTGCACTAGTAACGGGGTTGTACCTGAACAGCCAGCCCCGCGCCACGGATACCAGTTATACTCGAACGGTTACTGTGATGAGAAAACGTGCTTGGGCCCAAATGCGCACTCGCTTCACACGTCGACTATATGGTGCCCACCGTAATGGGACGAGCGCAATAAGAGTAACTGTTCTGACCAGGCCTTTTGCCTCACGCTGATTACACTCGCTTCAATAACCTCCTGAGACCCAACTGCTCACGTATACATGTATGCACTTTGAAATCGAGCTTTTGTACGTGGTCTTACAAAAATAATATCATCTTCTGTTGCACAGTGTGGCGTCCGTGACTCGCATCAAAGTGTGGATTTATTTTAAATTCGTTTTCTTTAATAGTTTTAGAAAATTAACGTCACACTCACACTTTCAAAAAAATAATTTATATTCTGCAATTTTCGGTAGCCGCTTTTAAATTTCTATCAGGTTGAGATTTATGGGCTCAAAGGTGAAAGTTGTTATTAAAGTCGATCATAAATCGGGATTCGGTAAAGAATCAACATGTTTTAAGTTGGAATCCTTCTCTTCGTGGAATTGGTAATTTTGATCCCGTTTCTATCCCATCTCTATCCCGTTATTTTTCATTATCTATTTGGAGTTCTGATATTTGTGATTGAAATCCCTTATCTGGTGGAATAAAATTTAGCGAGATAAGATGAAAACAAGTATCAAAATCGATGAATGGATTTTCAAATTATTATTTTTAATCACTGGTGTGTATAGCACTTCAGGCGACTCCGTGCACCATTTTGGTGCTACATCGCAAAATGAGTGGCACATTTTCAGCGGTACTGGGGATCGAAAAACCGAGATCCCGCGCCGGGAATCGAACACGGGATCACCCAGCCACATTCAGTGTCAATACTGACTGGGCTCTGACGAGTCGTGTATCTGGTACGGAGATGTTATACGTGAATTTAAGGATCTCAGGAGGTTCGAGTAATACTTTGATAACACTAGACGAGAACTCTATACTTAGTGGCTGGTAGTTTGTACAGGGGCCCCATTTACAGAGGCGGCCTGCGTGTAGCCACAATGCAATTTCTCTGAACGCGTTGCTCGCCTCAGCGCACCAACTACAAACAGTTATGGAACAATGAAAACTACGCAATCGCACGAACCAGTTTATTAAACTTATTTCGCCGCAATCATAACAATCTTTTCATTCACTTAACCTCTTGCGCATTGTTGAAAGAGTAGTCTAAATGGACTCCGCATATGTGGAACCGCTGAAAAAATTGCTTTTATCAACAGTCTGTATTGCTGTCTTTGTTCTTTTCAGCGCCCACATGAAAGATTAGCAATGATGCTGTGT
>JAQGBY010005909.1:0-13897 GCA_034698785.1 Mycogona germanica | reverse complement strand
TTAACAAATATCTCAGATACAACTGGTCGTTCGACCCCCGCCATAGGCCCCTCTCTTGGGGGCTGCTTGTGGGTACAGATTGTAATTGTAATTTGACAAAATGTTATTCAGGGATCGATAATTTAAAACATAAGGAGCTATACCGAAGAGACCCTATAAAAGTCTGTATTTCTGATAGAGAGCTGATTGGGACAATCTGTTTTCGAACAATGTGCCGTACAACACGGAAGCACTTCCTCTTCTCATGCTCACCGTGGCTCATTTTTTCTAGTCTTTGGTTCCTGGTGAATCGGTTGATTGCGGGATCACTCAGCCATGCGCTAACCCGCACCTATAATATCCTCCCGAGATCCTGAAAGCCTCAATTGGCCAGCGAATGCGCCGCCTGCAATGGATTCATCTCATTTTTCATTAGTAGAATACATTTTTAACAGAAGTCCGTTCAGAGCCTGCCTCGGGAATCGAACACGGGACAGAAGCACCACAACTGATTTAACGTCTTAACTTTTTTCACGGCTCTGTCCCTCCCTCGTTCACTTAAGCGTAAACATCTTATCGCCGACTTTTTACTTTTTACTCGTGTATTTTTCTTTTTCTATATTGTCTTAAACTTGTTCAAAAGAGTAACCTATTTTGAAGCAACGCAGTCAACCCTCACAAAAATAATTCTGAAATTGGTATTATTTATTTGTCCCGCCCGTGAAGACAGGACATTCCATAAATTAGTCTTCAAGACTCATTGAGTGGCTCCACCCCACGGAAATCTTTAGTAAAAGGCGAAAGATTTACACGTTAGGTTAACTGAAGTGAAGCCAGAGTATAATTTCAATGAGACAACGCTCCCAAGAGGTCGTCTCGCGGGTCCGGGTGACCGTTACCGGTAATTTAGCGAGCTTCCCTCACCTATTATAAAATAAGAGAATAAAGGATATATTTATTTCAAAGTTATTTTCTCAACAACACAGTGCCCTCTATTTCATAAAAACGCATTTGAAATGATTGATCAAAACAATATATCTGCTGTGGTACTTTAAGAATTTTCCAAGAACTGAGCATGTTTGTACCATGTGCTGCCCCTTGTAGGCACCAGCAACAAGAACACCACATACACGATGTGGAACCGTCTGGAGACATTGGGGGGGGGGGGTCAATTGACTGTTTTTTAAAATAAAAGTACAACTTTGATGGATCATTGAAACGATGATGCAAAAATTCAAATTCATGCCATTTTCATAATCAACATTTTAACGAGCGTTCAGCATGTTTTACTTTTAAAAATTCACTTTTTTGCTTTGTCATGAATTTGGTTGCGTTTAAGTTACATGTTAAAGTAAGAATTTTTAAACAAAAATTGTATTTAACCATTTCTTCTGTCTAATATATGAAGACAGGAAGTACCAATTCTATTTTTTAAGTAATATAAAGTTCAAGTGAAACCTAATCATTATTTAGATAATTAATCAATATGAAACCATTTTGGAGCTACTGAAATAATTAAGAATCATTTTATTGTTCCTTTTAGAAAAACTCTAACGAATTAAGTAAGTTTCAATCTCCAGAAAACAGTTTCTTAATTTTAAATCGTTGAAATTGATTGAGCCGTCAAGTTCCTCGACTCGCCACTTCAGGACAAAGGTGAGCTGGTGAATTTCATCTACATTTGCTCTTTGTATTTCATGAATAATCAAAGCAGGTTGCCTAGTTCTTTGTGTCGAGCTGAATTCACTCTTGATCATTACAGACATTAACGTCCCCAGTATTTGCCTGCAATTGCATCGTCAAAGTATCGTTCCAGTGACCAGGACTAACGACGGACCGAACAATGGACAACTAAAAACGTTCCTCCGAATGCTCAGCTGTGGCTACGATTTCCTTTTCAATCGCTCTTCAGATCATCCCTCCTCCCCTTCCGTATTTGGGGGAGGGGGATGACTGAGGCGAGGAGGAAGAGGGGTGTTGGCATTGAGTCTCCTTTTTTACAATCTGAGTATTCCGTAGGCGTAACATTACCCGGCATGCTCTACGTGCCCACCTTTGTGTGTGCTGAGGCGCCATCCGATAAGTCAGTTAAGGTGGCTCAACACTTCCCTCGCCATCCAATATTTATTCGGAAATTCATTCAAGCACCTTCTTTCGGAATGGAAGTCAATCGTGACCCGCGCCAGTACGATACATCAGAACACGTTAAATATCACTTTCCTAGGCAGTCTAGGTTTGACAAAATTACTGGGTCGTCCCATGGTTGGTCGTTGAGACTAGAAAGGTCGTTAGAATCATCAACATACAAGAACAAGAAAATGATTACTTAATCAGCATTTTACCATATTATTAATATTTTATTGTTCTAAAATCTTCAAAAAGTTTTGTTACGTTTGCCATGTGGTAACCGTTTACGTTTTGGGGTATCAATTTAAAAAAATTAATTGGGTATTTAAAAAAATTAATTGGGTATTTGAAAAAAGGGTTAATGTATTATTCAACGTTACAATAGTAACTGCAAAGTGTTTTAACGTTGCTGAGGTAAGTGTTCCGGGCCACGAGGAAGGTGTGAATGACTGACTCGCTGGAACATTTCAGGGGTTTGGGTTAAGGGGGTGGGATATTTTTAACGCACACAACCCGCGTCATAGACTCGCCCATCGTCAGATCGCTATCGAAACGGCCACGAGACAGAAAAAGGCAATTTTTTCGCACCATTTACTGCTCGGCTCGAACGGGCACCACATACCCCCTCACCCCACTTTCCATCTCATTCCCTACCCCCCTTTGCATCAACACACCCACACCTCCCCCCATTGTATTTTTCCTGGCAATGCTCACATTGGCACACGTAGATATGGTTCGTCATTCATCGTTTCTCGCAAGGTTGCTTCCTTCAATTGCCATCCCCCAGTACCACCACCACCACATCGTATCCCCTCGTTCCCCTATTTCCCCCCTTTCCCCATCCAAACATTCCGTACTTCCGTTAGTAGGTCTCAGATTCGACACTCACCGTGTCAAAATCAGTCTGTCGCTTTCCGTTCAGCGAATCAGGTGATGGCTAACTTGGTCCTCCAGTCCTGTTCTGGGTTTCGCCGGGCTTTGTCCTTTTCTCTGTCCAGGTGACTAGCCTTTTAACCGGGTATTTGATTTTCTAAAACCCACATCCTGCCGTTCAGTTACAGTTACAAAACAGACGTAACGAAACGTATTTTTTATATTTATCTTTTACATTTATCTTTGGGCTAGCCACAAAAAATGTGGATCGTTAAACCGTGTCTATATCGATTTTGTATCGGTCTATGAGGGCGCTCCAACAACACAATCGATAGTACAATCAATAGTTCAAAATCTAGTAGAACTATTGGAACTTTCGATCTTTAGTATTTATCTGATAAACCCACGCTTTTGACGAAATGAAATTTACAATGTCTTCTGTGACGTCCCCTCTTCGAGTCCATAAAATAAGTTGCTTCTGCGCCAGCACCAGTGGCCTGGATTTTGTGTGACGCATCAGGTGGGCACTGACGTCACCCAAGAGGAGGGTCTGTGCACGCTGACGTCACGCATAGAGGGCAAGGATCATGCGGTCTCCAATTGAAGTACTGTCACCTGTAGCAGAGTGAGTGAGGGAATCAAATGGGGGCAAGTTCTGCCTTCTAGTGGCGGGCGAGTGCAATTGTGTACTTTCGTTTCTCACAAAAGTGAGTTTTAGTGTAAAGGATAAGTTTAAAGACTAGTTTTCAAGGTGCCCTCTGGTAGTGGATTGGTGGATATTTAGTGATCGAGGCACTCCTAGCGACGATTATCAGTCTACTTGTAGAGTCATCCTGTGATAAGGACTTACTGTGACCTGTGGTGAATCACCGACAATTTCTGGAACTGAAGCATTTGAGGATCGTTTCAACCCCAACTAGTCCCAAATGCCCAAAGTTCTAACACCTACTGTGATCCCAAATTACAGAAAAATAATGTTTTACACCAAGATGACCGCCAAATATCTGACACGATAACAGCACCACCTATTGGTGCTTTGCACCTCACGTGCGGTGCGGCCCGCATCTCAGTCCGACGTTGGCCGATCCTAACCCATTCCCCAGTCATCGCCATCTTGTTGCCCGTGATCTCGATTCCGCCGCGTCTGAAATAATGGCACGCTGCCAAGTTCCCAAATCCCGAACGCACCCCTCCCCCACCACCACCACCACCTCATTTCCACAATATCTCTGCAGATGGGCTTTGCCTGCATCTCTATGGTATTCCATCCCTCCTGCCCCCTGTTCCCCCTGTTCCCTCACACCCCCACCTCTGTCCCACCACCCACGGGGTTCTCCTCCACGTTATCGTTGTGCGCACTTTGGCAAATGAACTGTCGATCAGCGCTGCCGACCGCCAACTCCCGAATGTCCCTAACATATATCCCTAACTGTTGCTGACAACACATCCAGCGTGATGTCTGTCGAAGGGGGGAACGTGTTGAATGTTAGACGCAGAGTCTGGGAGACAAATCAATGGAGATTGGAAACGAAAATTCGAGAACGAATCAGCACAGAAGAAATAAAATAGCACGGTGCTGATGGAAATCCATCAAGTTTCAAACGACCCGCCCCCCTACCAGAAATAGTCAATGACTTTTGAATTAGCGTTTTTGAGCTCATTTGGGACTGTCTGGTGTTGACAACCTTTCGTACTTACTTCCGATCTGGTGTTGCGAACATTTTCGTACTTCCGGTCACGATTTACGAATAATAGTTGTGATACGTGTTGTTTAAACGAATATTCCCTTTCAAAATATGAGTCACCTTGTGCAACTCTGTAGACCATTAAATAATGAAGTTATTAAATTGCAAATATATTGATGAACTTAGATAATTAAAATATTTTGTGAAACATTGTTCTAATATTTTAATCTGTCGTTTTCTCGAGTCAAAATTATTTGATTTTTTCTCCGATAGCTTCGCAGGATCTCAAAATAGAGGTGGTGTTGTCGTCGATCTGGTCACCCTGTCTTTGTTTCTCCTTTGACATTGTCATCGCCATTCCCCCCATTCCCCACCCTCCCCTGGTGTTACTCCCCCCCTACACCTAACGCCCCGTCTGCACCATACTCTCCCCATATTCCGTACACGGGTCTGTAATCCGACCGTCTAATCATCACACAAAATCTCGCTTTCTCTTTTCTCTCTATAACCCCCAACACCACCCACACCACCATTCCAACCCCCATCCCTTTTCCTCACACCCTTCCGAATTCGCACCTAACCTCATCCATTCTGGACAGGAACCCCCATACGCCATTTTACCCCCCACCCCCTTCTCCCTGGTTGTCCATTTTTGAAACTCGATTACACAAAACGAAATTATCTAATAAGAAAATGGGCACAAAACCTGGTCTAATTCGATAAATAAAGGACATTTTTTAAACGTTATTCATCCCCCCACCACCTGGTTACAGGTGACACCACCTGTTGGAGACTAACAGATAGTTTACCGATTCTAATACAAGATATATTAATTTCTTTTAATACCTCTTTGGATACATTAGGTTTGGAAAATCGATAAGGAATATTGGAAATTCGATACTTTGAGTTTCGTATTTCTTAAGCGATGTAACTTAATAATATAAATTATACTGTAGTTTATCGGTGAGTAATTTTTAATAAGATTCGATAATTTGTTTCAGGAATTGCTTTAGTTGAGGAACTCTTTATTCCGTTCAGAAGAATTTGTTCAGGATTAAACAATGAAAAAGTAAGAAATGTTAATCAACGTCATCTTTCAAATTCCAAATTCCACGAGAACTGTATAGGATCTGAACAAAATGATATTTTCGTAAGAGAAAAAAATTAACTATATACAATATCCAGGGTGGCCCACAAAAGACAAAGCCAATATATTTTTTAACAAATCTTAGCGAAATGATGACGAAAATTGGCACAGAAATTCACCATCATCGTAGTGTGAAATTCCCAAAGGATAGAGGGAACTGCATTACGACTTCTAATAATTTAAGCCTTCTAAAATGGCGTTCTGTAAATACGACCAAATAGCGATTTCGATAATACGAAAAACAAAACATTGCCAGATGATTTTTATGTGGAATCTCAGGAGAAGTTTGTTTCTTTGGGTAATTTTGACTTTCTTCGTAAAATTAACGAAATTGGATTCATCCAGCTCCAAATCTCGAGCCTATTTTCACCGGAAACTCTTTTAATTAAAAATCGCCTAGCACTGAGATGTGTTTTTTTGTACACAATAACGATATCATGGGTTCAATCTTATTCACCGAGCGCCATTTTGGAGCGCCCTAATTAAATATATTTCATAATGCAGTGCCCCCATCCTCGGGGAAATTGAAAACAAGATGTTGGTGAACATGAACAATGGTAAAGAAAACCAGATTTTAAGAAGAAAACAACTGCAAAACTTAAAAGTCAGTTGAACTTGGAGTGAGAAGACAGGTCTTAGGAGGAAATCCACCTGAATGCAATTACATTATGCTCCACCGTGCGAAGCGCAAATCTGATTGGCCAAACGAATGAATAGTGCCAGGTAGACTCGAGGAAGAAGAAGAAAAAGAGTGAGGGGTTTGCGGGGGCGGGGAAAAGGGTTAAGAGCGCTAAAGAGACGGGATGAGGGTGGTGGAAGGAAGTAAGGGGTTAGTAGGGGAGTAAGGAGAACGAGTTAAGAGAGAGAGAAAAGGTAGAAGTGATTTCCGTCGGCGAGGACCTAGGAAAGTAATAATAGGCCGTCAATCGTGTTAGCCCCTCCTCAAGTGTTGCTGAATGCGTCCTCGCTGCTGCATTAAGCGACCTCGATCGAAACGGAAACCCGGATCAAGAGAAAATATTGAACGAGAATTGGGTTCTGGGTTCGGATTTTCGATTGGCTGAAATTGTTTATTTTGAATGGAGTTTTGGAGTTGTTGAACGTTAGTGTCGATTTCGAAATGTCGATTGTTTGGCTCGAAATTCCAGTTGAAATGGTTAGTGAGGTCATTAAGAAAACAAGAGTTAAAAATGTTTTGATTTCAATACACGTCTTTCAATGTTGCCCATAAATTGGAATTGTCAGCTGACGATTTTCGTCTGTCACGAGAGCAGGTACTGAGGAAGTGCCGCGATCACGGGTTCGATTCCTGGCCGAGATCTCTGAATTTTTTCGAGCGAGAGACATTCCTCCACATGCCTTCTTCCTCGTGAATGCGATTATCAAGCAGGCCATGACGTCACTGGCATGGGCGAGACAAACTGGCGTCACACCTATGACGAGGAAAATAGGTCTCGAATCAATGTAGTGGTTCTGTCCTCTGGTAGCACAAGCGATGATATTGGTGCTGCGCCGTGTTGCCAGGCAATCACACAATACACCGATCAGACTGTTTTATTGTATTGGATTAAAAAAAAGCTTTCGAACAGATAGCGGAAATGATGGGGGTTCATATATATCTTGCAGGTGCTACCCTCTGGTGGCGGGAGCGAGTAGGATGCTGCTGCCCCGTGTTGCCAGGCAATCACACAATTCACCCGTCAGTCTATATATTTAATTAAATGGGATTTCCAGTATGGAATTATTATCCTTGTCTGCCCATTACGAAGATTTCTTGCAGGAATGCTTGGTTGGTTGAATTAATGCAACTGATTACTTAAGATTGTCTATTTCACCTGTAGACTGGTACGTTTTTAGGAGAAGAAAGGTGACGAAAGATCTCATGAGGATCCATTCACGGGGACCTTGTGGCTTATTGCAGCGTGTCTCTGTAGTATTTGGTCATGCCGTTTGTTCGTGCATTTCGTTCGTCGCCGCCCGCCGGGGTATTTTTTTTTCGGGGTGTGGTCCGCGCTCTTTCAATTTGGACGAAAGGTTTTTCAGCCGATGATGCCCCCATAACGCGATCTGAGGATAACAGCGATCTTGACTGCATTCGGAAATGGATATTGCGTTTATTAAGTCGCGCGACTTGTCTCGCTCGAGGCTCGCCCGGCGGATCCGCCGCGCTTTTTCCTGGATCGACCTGCTCCGAACCGCACCGAACCATCCGCACGAGGGAACCGCACTCACTTATCCGGGATTCGAACAGGTAATGTCAAAATTGAAAATGGACGCCGCCGAGTTTGGATCATTGGATCGAGTTTGACATTACCTTACGTTAAGAAATACGAAATGGCAGCCACCAACACAGCAAATTGTAACGTCTCGCTTTCATGACGCAAAAACATCTCAAAAAGGAGACGTGGTTACTTAAATTTATGAAATCACAAGAAGGGGAAAAGGCTTTGCCTGGGTTTACAGTAACCACCAATGAAATCGTTTTCTTATTTTGTGTTTTTTGATATTGTTATTTTATTTTATTTTTATATTGAAAATATCATTCCAGTAATAGTATGTGGTATGGTGTGCTTGGTTGGAACTGTTATCTGGTGTGCTTGGTTGGAACTGTAATCTGGTTTAGTTGGTTGTCTCGTGAAATCGACGACGTCATGCTTTTGATTGGGAGACACCATTTTTTAAGTTTAAAGCGAAAGGGAGATTATCCAGAATTTGGTAAGGATTATTTTAATATTAAATATTGAAAATCGAGATCTGATATTCCGTCGCTAGCGAATTATGATGGTTTACTAACTTTATGTTAATTTTTATGCAATTTCATTGAGCCGTTCGTGAGTTAGTCTCCGGACAGGAAAATCGAAATCTCTGTTTTATAACATAGGATCTCAAAAGATACAGCTGTCTCATTAAGAAGATCGTCGAAATTGTCCCCGTCTTCTTTTTCAGCGATATGATGCAATGACATAAAGACGTAATGACGTAATGAAAATCAAAAATAGCCGCCATCAATTGAAAATTCAATATTCAGTTTGAGTCACTTGGTCGAACTCAATGCTGACTCAAAATGAAGTATTCATTAAAAATAGAAGCCGCGTGTGGATCATTTGAAGTGGACAGTTTGAGTAAGACGACGTTATCGAACTTGTTTGAATAATGACGTCACGCTCAGTGCGTTACGATAGACTAGAATCCAAACTGTTCAACAGTTTGAATCATCGTTCGTTTTGGCTATTCTATGATTGACCCTTTCTGAAGTGGCTTAAGTAGTTTAGGACACCTCAATGTACAAAAAAGATGACAAATATATGTATTGCTCGATTCGGAATAGTGAAAAAGTGTTATGGGTGTGAGAGGTGGCGGAAAGGGAGTGGGTTATAAGGGGGTGGGGGTTACTATCGCTCTCATTTCCATCACTCCCTCAGTCAATCCCATATCCTCCCTGCTTCCTTCCCCCACCAACCCCACCTCAGCCCCCTTACTCTCTCTCTACCAAAGCACCTTCCATACTTGTTCTGCTTATTTTCACTGTTGCTTATTGCTGGTGCCAATTCTTTTTATCCCCCGTCGAAGATTTCACTTTCTTTTTTTCTGGAATGGAGCGCAGAAATTCGCCATTACGTGTTTCTGCAACCTTTTTTCTTGACATTGTTGAGCAGTGCTGCCAACTTGCAAAATCGTTCCTTTCACGAGAAATTCGTTCAATTGTTCGTTTGCTAAGTTTGTATACGGAATTTTTCAAGCTTGTAGCATTTCTTTAACTTCAAACAATAATTATTTTTTAATATAAACTATTCCATAACGAATTCAGGGATTTTATTTTTGCAACCGTTCTCTGAATATAAACCGTTTTTCCTTTTGCAAATATTATTTTCGAATTTCCGTATTTCCGAAATCGTGAAATTCGGAAACTTTTCCATACAAGCTGATTTAATTAAACGCAAATTACCCATAAATTACACAAAAACAAGAATAAAACATATTTTTAAAATGTTTCAGACACTATCTAATACATTGCTTACATCGATTATTGAGGAATCTTCAAAGTACTACTCAAAACAAGTTATCTTTTTTTTATTAATAAAAACAATATCAACTGCCAAAAATTGTAGCTGAAAAATGTTGATTAAGCGTCTACCCTGTTAGATTGTGCAAGAGTCGACTAGAACCAATGACATAAAAGGTATATTTCAGGTTATGTTTGTAAATATATATTTTTTCTTTAGACTCCTTTAGGAGATGGTAATAACCCGCCTTCCCTCATTCCCTATTTCACCGAGCCGGGAATCGAACCCGGAGATCGCCGAATCACAATTCCGTCACTGGATCTCAGATAAAAAAAAGTTCTAGTCTACCTCCAGCTAAAACAGCTCCAAACGCCGAATTGCGTCATCCTGTTGACCCCACACCTCTAGCCTAAGGATCTGACCGCTCATCTACGCCTTACAGTTCGTTGGCTTGAACTCTTCCATGGCCTGCAGCCGTGTCGCGCGCCCAAAGAGCTTTTCGCCCCGGCGGGTTGACAAATCTGAGGCCTGGTCTTCAATTAGTCGCCTGTCATACGAGCGACCGTACTTCCGTGACGGCTTTTCACGCCCGATTTCTCGCGACAACACCAAAAACCCCAACCACCTTCCCCCCATCCACCACCACTCCTCCACACAGCCATGTACCGCGGTAACCTTTTGGCTTTTGGCTCGGGCGAAACGGGGAGGAGGAAGAGGAGGAGGAGGTCTCGGTCCTCCACAGAGGAAACATGATTCGATCAAAAAATACCGCTCCACGAATTATAATCACCCAGAATAGAGGCGACTTAAATGAAGTCACCAGAGGCGACTAACCCATTCAGAACTCTTTGAATTTCTATGAAATAGAAACATGATTCGGGAAAGTGTAGCACTTCTGGTGTTCATTATGGACCTTTAAGTAACGTCATACTGACGTCACTAAAGATACTACAACGGTGAATGTTAGAACGTCCCTCGATCTAGGCGATACAATGTTGATAACCCAAATAAACATTAATTGAGTAGGGTGCGTTTAGACGTTGAACAGAATCGGCCGTGCATCGACAAGGAATAATGACTGGTCGCTCTCGAATGACAATTCTTCCATCTCAATTGTGCACGTGATTTTCAATCGTGTGTTCAGGAGGGTGCGTTCAACTTTTAATATGATTAGACCACGCGATCTGTATCGTTCGCGATGGACACGATCTCAAAGGACAATTTGCCTCAATCTCAAACACAATTGCAATTTCTTAAGTGGCCTGAAGTACGCAATCCTATTGGACATGAGTGCTTAGACACAATTATTTTAACATCTGTTTTACCTTAAAGAAAAAGATGAACTAATGAAAGCCTGTTTTTCGGGTCTCAAGAATTTCTATCACGAATATCAAAGCGATACTCTCAAGTGACCGGAACCATCTCACCTGACGTCATCTCTTCTTCAGCTCAGTGGCCTTTCCTCCATTAGGTCTCGCACTAGGCTAGTCGTGTTTCTAACAGGATGGACTCCCCGCCCCCAACCCTCCTGGTTTGTGGAGGTCGGTAGCTGCGCTCCTATTGGACAGAAAGCGCGCCATCCGGCAAAGGCTATATCCGTGACCGCACGTGCGTGAAATTCAGCGGTTCCATATTTTTTTTGGGGTGTTTGTTTTTGTTATTATTATTTTTATAATCGACCTCCAAGAACCCACACACGTGTAACACGGGAGGCGGTAATACATTTTTTCTCTCTCTCACTCACTCACTCTCTCCTGTCTATCTGATGACGCTTTTGCAGCAACACGACCAAAAAATTGAGATCCTCTCGTCTTTTGAACTACCGTGGTTTCTGTACCACCATCCATGACCCTATGACCTATGACCATGAGATTCAATCGACTAATCCGACAGAACTGACGGCTAATGTGATCAACACTCGATTAGCGCAACTTACAACTGATTAGTGTTTTTGACTCTTGAGATTGTGAGAGCAACGAAAAATGTAAGTCCTAAGGACACAGACACAGAAGCCATATTTTGATTTTTTCCACAAATCAAAATCGTGAGCCTACAATTCAGGATTGGGGTTCGTTTAGAGTTCACAGCGGGCCAGTGTAAATGCTGGAACAAGTTACCAGGTTCGAAAATGAGAAAAAATTGGAAATGGCAACCAGTCACGCTTTTGGCGAGAGCGCGCACCTGACGCCTTTCGTGCTGGGTCACATGATCAATCTGAGTGACGTCACCATCCTAATATTACACCTGTACAGGGTGTCTCTTCTCCGTCCACCACCACCATTACAACGTATTCCCAACTCGCTTGGCAGTAATATATTTTTTTCCAGTCGCCCGAAATAAATTTACAGATGGTTTTTAAAGAGCCATCGGGGCGCGTTTATAAATAAAAAAGGAACGTTCAGGTATAAAATGTGCTAGTCGTTTTTGCAACTTGGGCTCGAATTTGATTATGTCTTCTCATCTTTTTTTTAAATCTCGTATGCGTGTGCGGCAATTTAATTTTGGAGGTGGAATAAGTGAGTGGAGAAGAAACCCCTGTTCGCTCTTTTCAATTAGCGAAATGGTTTCGTGTCATGCCAATCTGCGGATCTGCTTCTGTGTGGTCATCCTCATGGAGTTAGTGTTATTGTGTGTGAACTTCAATCACAACCGACTAAAGGAAAAACAGACCTAGCCCAGACATCACTTGTTCAATTCCAGACCGAGACCTCCGGAGTTTTTCGAGCGTGACAAATTCCTACGTGCGTCTTTTTTCGGAATGGAAGTAAAGCGTTTGACCCGTGAATGTACGATATCACAGGTACACGTTAAAGATTCATACCTAGGCCAGACCTAGGCTAGACAAAAATTACCAGGCCACCTTCTGGAGAGGTGAAACACTTTCACTATAGTTCAAGACCACATGCTTACAGGTAACAGGTAGCGCTACCTGTTGGACCAAAAGGCATCCTGTTTGGTGGTTAGGCCAATGATGGTTACCTGGTGGTTAGGCAAATCTCAATGATGTTTCATAGGAGGCAGGTTGCGTCGTCGAATTCGTTTCCGGATCGCGAACGTTGTGGGCCAGTTTGTGTTTTCCGCAGCGCGCCCCCGGACCAAATCTGGGCGACGCAGATTTTAATCTGACGCATTGATAATTAATGTTTTAATTTTAGCGCCGCCTAGCCGTCGCGCGCGACATTTGCGTATAGAAAACGTGTTTGGGAGCGAGGGCTGGCCTCCACCCTCCAGCCCACCTAGGCCGACCTCACGCCACCCCCGAGGCTCACTTTTCATTTCAGCCACGCTCTCCTAACTTCCCCTCATTTTCCACCCACCAGCCAGTGACACCCTGAGCCATAACGCCCTACAAGTCAAGCCACCACCTTTCGTCGTGGGGTGCAACTTTCGAGCAATAATCCACATCACAATTGTAAATGGCCTCAACAACAATTCCATAATTTCTTATAGCATATAAGTTTTTTGTTTTCAGAAAATACACTGTATATATAAGATGTCAGTTAGTTAGAGACATGAAATGTTTTCCGATTGGCTTTGTGGTTAGCGCGTCGTTGCATTCCATTCGAAATAAAGCCGTTTCGAACCGCCCGTAAAGGCAAGGGTCCCATGACTTTACTTCCATTCCGAAGAATAGCGCATGTAGGAATTACTATCCTCTGAGAAATTTCGGAAATGTAAGACGATATTTGAACCCACTACGTCGTCAGACATGAAAAGGTCATTTAGTGTCAGGAAGACACTGGTAGCCTCACACCTGCCAAAAAAGACATACCAATGAAAATTGAAAAAGGAAATGAAAACTCTAATTATTTTGGTGTTGTTTTAGTTATTTGTCTCACAATTACTCTATTGTTAAAACTTCTTTATGAAAATCCTTTATGTAAATCTTTTTATGCAAGCATGTAAATCAAGAATGTCATTTTGTGTTTTAACCCTTTAACACTGGGAAGACCGAGTTTACACAGATTGTCAATCCGCACTTTTTTGTCAGCTAGCCCAAAACTAGTAGGTTGTGAGATTTTAAAAATAATTTAAAAAAATACGTTTTGTTACGTTTATTTTGTAACTGTTTACGTTTTGGA
>JAQGBY010005908.1:0-13899 GCA_034698785.1 Mycogona germanica | reverse complement strand
AAACGTGCCCCTCACAAAGTGCCTAAGCACTGAGAGGGGTACAGAATCTTCCTGTTGGGACCCGTCACTTCAGTGAATTAACAAAAAAAAAAAAAAAAAAAAAATTTACAAATATGGCAGCGGCTCTACTTTTTAGGGGTTGGCTTACACGATGGATTTTTTAAATGCTCGCCAACAGCGTAACGTAGCGTCATGAAATTTACACTTAATTTTATTGCCATTGTAACTAATTTCAAGTCTTTGTGCTGTTGCATTCAGGAGATATGAAGTTTTAAATATCGCAGTGAATGGACGCCGGGGTAAAAGATACGCGTACATGAGTCGCCATCTACCGGCATTTAGGGGAGACTGAGAGCCGGGAGGTTTGAATGAGGTTGTAATGAATACGTTTAGGGCTTTTTCAAGAAATCGAGAGGTTTCAATGGTCAGACAAACAGAGATAATTAAATTCGAGTTAAACGCAAACCTATTTCGCAAAGTGCAACAAAACTGTTCTATCGCAGATTTATTTTCGGCTTCCAGGATTCGAATGAAAACACTTATTTCTCATGATAGTTGTGGTCAGTCGCTCGTGCGTGTCCCCCCAAACCATTCTGTTATGGTGGGAACGCGTTTAGTACACGAATTACCTCAATATGAATGCACGGAAATGGAGTTACACTGTTCCCATCGGTTTTCCTGAAAACCTGCTTACTTTTAAGAATGACCGGATTACCATTATTTAAAAACCTGTTCTCAGCTCCACCCTTGCACGGGAATAAACATAACTAACCCTATTTATCCGGTGCCCCCAAAACACCACCGCGATTTTGACAATTAAGGTTATCCAAAAAAAAAGTCCATCAAACTTACTGGAAATTAAAAACATTTGGTGACGCACGCATGATCACTAGATGGCGCGCATCTCACCAGTTGACACCAACCACGAACCAACTGAGGTCATCCCCCAAATACCAGCCTTGGAATACTCCAGACATCTATTTATGGCCGACCACCACACACACAGTTTTCCCCCCAAACAATGGTGCCATGTGCGAGAAACCTCTCCCTCCCCGACAACATATTCGGCAATTAAAAATGCCCATAAAAGTCCATCGATATAATGTAATGAACGCGTGGCAACAGCCAATGTTCTGACACGATCATCGTCATCATCATCATCGCCGTGTCCCCAAAAAATCGGAATACATGTCATGTGCAGATAGGGCTATTGTTTGAGGCTAATTTCCCATCATCCCCAGGCACCGAACGAACTAACAAATAAAGACAGTAAAACGGTTCCACACACACACACACACTAGGCTCATGTGTAATAACAAAACAATGCTTTGCATTGAATCGTTGAGTGGAAATAACGATTTGAATTAATGACCGGGATTAAATGTTTCAATTAACGCGTAGGACGAAGGTCACAGACTACAGATATAGATGGTGACACGGATAAAGCCCCACTGTTGGCAACTGCCACTTCCGTCACTTCAACTCAAACTACTTGAATAAATAAACGAGTACAACATCTATGTTTTTAAAAATACAATTGACCCGATCTTTCAAAATAAAAACATCATTAGTGTTTCTAATGAAGCAACACGGGATTTTGATGAGGTTTCTCCACCTGTCTTTGAGGTACCTTTGACCTTTTTCCTGTTGTCATCCCATCGCTCGTAACAACTCGATTATTTTATGTGCGCGAAGCGCAAAATTTTATAATCCCCCGCATTGATTAAAATTTCGCAGAGTGATTATTTTATGCACCTACAGTGATTATAATTTTTGCAGAATTTTAGCACAATGACGCTGAAATTTCGTGAAGCAAATTTTTTTTAAGCATGTCTTTTAAAATATATATAATCGAGAAATTATTTTTTTAGAAATCACAAAAACGCCAGAAACAGGGGAGCCAAGCCGACCCCCTGGGGTTGACCAAATGCTAGACGTTGGGGGGGGGGGGCAACTCCCCCGACCCCGACTATACAAACCCTGGTTAGTTCTGAGAGCATAAACGCAGGATGGATTTATCTGAGATTTTTGCGGATCTCAATATGTTGGATGATTTTCTCCTACATAGTCTGAGCTGAGCTCTTGACATGAACATTTTTTTTGGGCACTATTCAGAAGGAAACAAATCAACAGAATTGAACAGAAAAGATGTCCGAACACAAAAGCGGTCATATCTAGCCGATATAATGTGAGTAGGCCAATAGAATAAAGCGATAACAGGATTCAATATCAGTTTTTAAGTCATTCTTCTTAACAGCTTCGCGAAATATAGGTCTTATCTTTAAATGGTAGTGTGTGTGTGGTGAAACATTCTCGTAGTCTCGCCCGAGGACTTGTTTACTGAAAAATATTGGGTCATGTATTGATAGAAAGTTTCCGCCGTTCTTGCATTGTCCGACTTGAGATTGAAAAATAAAATATATTAGTAGCAATTTCTAGGACATGTGCTACATCATTTTGTGCCAGAACATCTACTCTTTCATTATTTAATAAAAACATTTGGTAATTTTAAGTCCTTTCTTCTTGTTGCACCCCATTTAATTTGCAACCATGAACAAACGGGATTTTCGACTTATGGCATGAGTTCAAAGTTGGGCAAGTGACTTGAAAAAGATGAACCCAATTTGTTCTCCAAAAAGACAGTGGTTACTGTTTGGTGGTTTTCAGTCCACTACAGCTTCCTCAGACCCCAAGAACGATAAATGCCGAGTCATACTGTGGGGAATTGGATGTCCTTCACCAGAAACTGCAACGAAAGCATCCGACCCTGGCCAACAGAAGAGGCAGGGACCCATCCTGTTGCGAGACCACATGTTGCCAGAATGACGCAACAAAAAATGTTTCACTTGGCTTTTGAGGCCCTACCTCATCCTCTCCAAATCACACCACCAACGGACTATCACCTTTTTCGGACATTGGACCTTCTCTTAAAAAGAACAATTCCGCCAACAGGATGAGGTGGATACTTGGTAAGCAAGCTGCAGGCTGCAAACAGTGATTGCCAACGTACGAGGGGCAGCACGAGCCAAACTCTTTCATCACCTCATTGTTGACGTAAGTCTTTAGTGACGCCTTCGACAAATCCGTAACAATCTGCACACATGTTCTTGTTATTGTTCATTGTAGTCCCAATTTTTTCCGACTCTGACCAGATTAAATCCATCTGCACACAAATTTATTCGATTGTCGACGCCGACAAACACACGTAATCACCGCTGACGTCACAACAACGACCACAAGAAACACGACACCTACAAAGATGGCATGGGACCAGATAAAATAATAGTCAGGTGACGTTAATGTCTACGGTCCAGAATCGCCACCTACCGGTAGAACTACTAAAAAAAAATTTCAGGACCGCAAAGGAGGCAAATCAATGAAAAAAGATGGAAGCTTCAACCGATCAAATGTTGACGCTGGGGTCGTCGTTTCGCGACGCACCTATTCTGGGAGTCATTTTTTGTGATCGCCTCCCCCCCTCCCTACCAGCACACACACGGTGGTCGTAAGGCCGACAACTGCAAACTATTTACTATTGAATATTTAATGACGACATTGTTGGCCAGATGCCAGCACCGGAGACACTGGCTGACTTGGTTCTCTCCCCTCGCCAACACTCAACTCGACACAGCAGCCATTAGCCTAGCCTTTATTATTATTTTTTATTCACTATCTAGGCAGAGGCCGCCGTACTGTTAAGGTGTGTCAAAAGAACCCCCCTCCACACACACACACACACACACACCACACCACCTCACGTCACCATCAACAGTCTCAACTCTCCTATAAACAAATAATTTTAAAATGATCTTTCTCACAGAAATTGACTTTTCTCATGTTTTTTTTCTAAAGGGGAGCATCGTGTGAACTACTTAACTGTAACAAGCAGTGTGTCGGGGATGCCAAAACGAAAATTTTAATAATATTGCCAGATTTTGGAGGGACAAAGTGACGGGAGTGCTATCTGCTATGATGCATGTCTTGAAGCAGAACTACGTGTGCAAACTAACTTTTTATCCACTTACTTAGCCTTTTTAACTTCGAAATAATAAATAGTACACTACAGGCACAAACCTCCTCCCAAGCCTGGTAAATACGTCAAAACATCATTCTTGAAATTAAAAATGCTTCTTGATAATACGATTTCGTTTACCTATCCAACATGTTCTGCCCTCTGTCGGCGCCTAACAAAACCAAAGGCTCACGTCTAATTTTTTTTTCGATAGACATTTCTTTCGATATGCCATTTTCACACCACTCTTCCATTTCATATATATAGATTATGCCGGTCGGCCAGGGAGGGGGGGGGGGGGTGATGTTCCTTAACGCACCCATATGCTACCGAATGTGCCAGGTAAAATGCGAACAATGTAGTAGGCCGACCGCGATACAGAGTGTAGGCTAGGCATATGTTCTAAAAAAAAAAAATAAACGAGTGCAGGTCTAGGTATGACATAGGCCTGGAAGGCGAGTGTGTAACCGCTTAATTTGGCCGAACGAATGACCTCTCTCATCAGGACTAGGCCTTCGACGCCGCGCATCTTGAGAACGAACGGAATTGCGGGTGCCCGTAAACAATGTCTGTTCTGACACGGGATGCGGTACGTTGTCACAGTTTCTCACGCACTCAAAAAACCAATGCGACCCAATCGCACATTTGCATACAAGTTTCGCATTAAAATAATTTTTTTTAAAATCATGAACATCATCAAACAAACATGACTTTTAAAAAGTAGAAAGAAAATTTTAAAAAAATGAAATAACATTAGAAATATTTGTTTAAATCAAATATTAACAGCATAATGCCCTCTCGTGTTTATACATCAACATTTTCTGGTTTATCTCCCAAAAAAAGTAGTTTTGTTTGGTCCGATACTCGAGATTGAATGTCAACTTTATGGTTTCGTCGCATGTGTGTGCAAAGCGAAAACAAAATGACATTTCCATTCGAGCAAAACAGTTAAATCGAGAAACAATGGCCGTAACTTAAAGGAAATAACATTAGATCCCAGTTCCTACCTGAAGTCGTCCGGATGCCGGAGGCGAGCTTCCGTCACTGACCGTCGAGCAGGCGGCGATGGCCGGCCGACGTCGCTCCAGCACGCGCGACGGAACGTCCGCCAAGTCCAGCGCGTCGAGCCGTCCGGCAACATCGTCCGACTGTCGGGACACCGCGTCCTCAGATGTGACGTCATCGTCGTCAGTCTCCATTTTGTCACTGGGTCGAGACGGTTAGGTGGGTCAACGGGAGGTCAACTGTTGGGTTGGCGGGCGATTAAAGAGGTTGATCACGCGAAATAAAATTTCGATCACATGATTCCAACAATGACGAAGGACGTGTTCAGTGTCCGGTAGAAGACGACATCCGGTCGCTGGACCATTGCCGGAGCTAGTGGACGGTCGAATGGTCACTCGGGAGTTCGAACTGCTGACCTGCCGGCGCGGGACATCTGAACAAACAAATCGATTGTTCCGACGTGTGCCATAGATCGTTGGAATAGCGGTCGCGAATATCGATTAAATCGATCTTCGTCTAATCGAGAATCTGACCACAACACCACCAGTCGATAGTTGCCTGCGAAACAAATGAGAAAAATTCAAAATTAGTGAATTTAAAAAAAAATAATATTGAACAAAAGCATAATTATAAATCAACCTCTCACACGTTGTCTTTTATTATTTTTGCAATATTTTTTTCATGGGCCCTCATATGTTGTTTTATCGACGCGAAGATCTACATAATTCGCTTTTGGAGTTATATGTCGAGGATTTACGGGTGTAATAACGTTATTTTTTTCCCAAAAGTTAAAATAAAAATAAATAAATAAAATAAATGTGAAAATAGACCAAACGCAGTGACGTCATCGGTTAGTCTATTGGCCTTTATATAGCATGCATTTTTCCACTGTAAAAGAAACCAGATTATTTTAAGATTGTTTTTCAAATTCTGGAAGCATCTTACAAATTGAGATTCTTTTGAGAATTTTCTCTTATATCATTTAGCAGTTTATAGATTGCACAATGTTCTTTAAAATTAGAAAATACTTTTGAGATTTAGAGTTTAACATTTAAACATCTTCATGGTTCAGACATGTAAATTTGGACCGGTTTATATTTTATTTCTTTTATTTCTGATTGGAATAACTCGCAATGTAACCAATTTTGGGGCACTCATCGTTGGGAACGCAACCTAAGCACCATGAGGGGTACGTAAAGCCTGTAGTGCGGTTGACTACAGTTGATTGGAAGCAACAACAACAACCCTCGAAACTGAATAAACGAAAGTTCCCGCCAGGTGAACGAAGTGTGACGTCACACCACAAGTCCAAAAACATTTTTTAAATTATTTATTTTCTTAGTTTTGTACACATACGACTAAAAAATAATAAAAATGGCATCTCAAAATCTCAAAATCTTAGATCAACGATACAATTGACCTTCCAACATTTAACTAAGTCTCAGATATAAGAAATCTTACTTTTCTATATTTTCTTGACGTGAATGTCACTTGAAGAAAAAACAATGTTTGCCAACCTCCCATGCAATATACATGTTGTACGCACGAAGATAGAGAAATGCAAACAAAGCTGTCGAACTGCAAACATGGATAGGAGGCAATTTTTTTCTTCTATTTTTACAAAATCACGTTGCAGGAGAAAAATTTGAACAAACATTTCCGAAGTCGATCACATAAACGTACGTAGTAATAAATAAAAAAACACAAATATCGTATCGAGATTTTGAATTAATTTACTGAAATCAGGCGCTTCTCAAACACTTTCAGAATTTCCAATATTCGAATAGAATTCGTATTGGGAATTCAAACATAATAAATACAAAACACAGAGTAGGTTCTTCCGGTCTGATTCGATAGCTCACCAACGGAGTAACGCAGCTTCACGAAATTTACACGTGCCGCTAATGCTAAGGTCATTGCAACATAGGTCAGGTCTTTATGTTGTTCCGTTCATGAGTTACGCATTTAACAAACAGATATCACACAGTCAAATTCGGCGAAACTTAAAAGTACAGGTAGAATGCAACAAGTTGCGCGCATTTTGTTCGAATCTCGAAACACGGATGTCATTTTGTTTTGGATGTGACCAATTACTCAAATTTGGCCAAAACAAAATGACATTTCCATTGAACAATACGCGGCCTGTAAATGTAGTCTTTTTACGACATCTGAATGCTATTTTTATGAACAACCGTCGCCATTCAATCAGAATGGCGGCAAGGATGGCGTTTTTAGATGGCGTACATATTGTAATTGTTCCGGGTTCGATTCCCGTCACAGACTCTCGCTTATTCCGACCAGAGGAACAGAAGCTCTTCTCCAGTTCAAATTCAAAACAGTCCATCCGAAACAATTTCAACCCCCGACACTCCACAAGTGATTGATTGCACAGCGTAAAAAATGACACCCTGCATACACGGTCATGTATGCGGGTGGCGGGTTGCAACTCGCGCTTGACCATCCACCACAGTTGCAACCCTCGATCTTTTCCGATTAGCAAATGGAGAAAAAATCACGATAATCAGATTGAACCTGACACCGGTCAACTGTTACATAAGAGTGAGGGGAATGGGAACGAATAGTCAACTCACTCAATTCCGGCGTGACAGGAGCTGGAGTTTCCGGTCCCGAGCATGACCTCCGCCTCCTTCAGGGACAGGACGACCCTCACACCACCACGAGGTTATTCCCGAATTGTTGTTGACAACAACAGGTCTCGGACATCCCACAAAACGTCGGCGGCTCCCAGTTGCAACACACCGGACTGTTATTCTGACTCGTCCCTGACCCGACGCGTGCAGTACACACACCCTTTCTGCCGGACATCAGAGAACACTGACACCGAGAAGGTGGAAATTTAAAATACAAAAAAAAAAACACTGAAACAACCTTCCTTCGAACACGCAGACACAGTGCACAGACCTCAGCATGTACAGCATGCAGATGCACCAAAATCTCTTCTGCTTGTCCACAAGCTCGTCTACGGCAATCGCCATCTACAAAATACCGGAGATTCGCTGGTCCTAACGTCACCGGAAGTAGGACAACCGAAACAAAAACTTCACACGCATAACAAATCCTCTTCATCGCGATATCACACAGTTTCGTAAATCTCAGAATTGAGAAGAAAAACCATAAAAATCATGATTCTAATGATTCGAACTCGGTCATAAGAGGTCACGGCGATGACGTCACTTATTAGCGGAATCGGTCGTCGAGGCCTTCTTAACGGATGGTCTCGCAACGCAGCGCAAAATACAGGGTGCTCAAAAACGTTTTGCAACTTAAAAAAATAAAATAAGACACAATTTCCACAAATTACTTGAAAATCTGTGTTTCACCGATCGACAACACGATGTTTGCTAAAATTTCATCTTGATTGATCCCGATGCGATATTTTCAGCAAAATCGTTTGAGAATCGCGTGAGAATTTCAGATCGATATTAATGGTGTCGCCAGTTACCCGCTCCACGGCGCCACCAGTCCCGAGTGCGTTCACATTTACGGTTCATTTCACACACGGGCCGTATGCGGCGTTCCTGCTCGCTCAGTGCCGCCATCTAGTGTCGATAACGGCCAACTGTCCTCTCGACAAAACGTCATTTGTTTGGGGACCCCGGGACTGGTAGCCATGGCAACAGCCGCCGATTCTCAAATAGGGTGACGCGAACAGCTGTGATTTTCGCACTCTGCAAACATCCCCGAAATAACGTAATCGGCACAGGAATTTAAAAATTTCGCTCCAATCGGTTTGCAAATTCTTCCGACAGATCCGACTACAATAATTTCCTAATAATATACCAATTAATATCATTTTTGAATTCAAATTATCAAAAATATAAATCTGAATAGGATTCATACACAGACGTAATTATCTCCAAAAAACGTCACTAGCCTGTTTTTAAAATTTCAAACAGAACTTTGACCATCCGAAACAATCGAGGACCCAGGATTGCCGACTGCTCAACACCCGGACAGCATTCCAGCTCGCATCCAGCAAGGATGAACAGCGGCAGCATCCAGCAGCTGCGCGGTTCCGTGCGTCCTTCCGACTGGGAGCAGCGTCTAATAAGTATGGAACAACGGAGCCGGGATGTGCGATCCGGATGCCGGGACACGCGCAGTCTAGTCCTGCAGGATGAGCTGGACGTGACCGCCAACGGACGCTGGGCCACCCATCTCACCCAAGTGGATCTGGCACGAAGGTATGCTCAACGCCACCTGGTGTGTGTGCATGCTTAAACGAATCTCTGATATTTTAATTAAATATTTCAGTTTTCAAAACAAGTAAATAATCATGGAAAATTTAGAATAGAAGAACTGAAAGGGTTGCGTCGAACATTCGATCAGTGCTTGTGCGCGGTGGTGGACGAAAATCGTGGCATGGAACAATTGTTGAACGCGACCGAGCACGCGCAAGACGATCTGCGCATCCTAGCTGACGTCATCAAAGAGTGTCGCGTGCAGAGAGACGAACGTCACGCGGATGACCTGGTGGACGATGACGTACATGATGAACTAGCCCAGGTGCGAGTCTATAACATTTTTTAAATTTAATTTAAATTCGGCTGTACCGGTCACACTGCTCCTGTCGGAAGTAGGTGGCGACCATTTTGAATTCAGCACGTTACATCCGGTCAAATAGCGAGCACTGTCTGTTTCGGTCTATTGCCCGCAGGCTCAGAATTCATCAAGCTACACCGAGTGCTTCTTTTTACAGTATTCGCTCTGAACGAGCCATCCTTTAAATTAAAGGAATTAAAATTTAAATTAAAAATTGGATTTTTATTAATTTTATTAATTTTTATTCGTTTATCCTGGAAAAAATTACAATTATTGCAACGTTCGCTTTTATTTACATGCGCATCACCGTACACCACTTGCGTGTGTAGTCGCAAGAATTAGCCGCGGCCAATCTGCGCGTCCTCCAGGATCAATGCCGCGATATTCGTTCGCACGTGCAGGAGCTGCTCCGGGTGCAGAACCAGCTGGAGAGGGCGCTGCGATGCGCGGACAGCACGCTGGAGCTGGACCGAGACCAGCTGGCCCTCGGCGCCAGGTCAGCCAACGTGTCCCTCAAGCCGGACGCCACTCGACAACCGGCCGGGTGAGCTCACATCGACTGACACATTTTAACACCCTGGAGACAACTTTGACGGTGTCATTTTAAGATGCTCCTAATATTTTGAATTTTTTATTTTCATGCAATCCATCCCTGACCACTTGGCGCAGAATGCTTTCGCTCCAGAGCTGGGAGCAGCAGGCCTGTCGCGCGCTCAACGAGGCAGAGGACACCCTGCGTCGGTGTCGCGCCCTGGCGGAGGACGTCAGCAGCTACGAGGTCCGACTCAACCAGGACGTGTCCTCCAAGCGGGAAGCGGTGGCTTTTGCACTACGAAAACGGATTCATGTGGAGGAGCAGGCAGTGGCTCAATTACAGTGGCAACACGATCTGGTTAGTGTCACGGAGGAATCCAGGAAACAAATAAGAAAAGATGCATCCACTTCCGTTGCATGAGGAGACGAAACGGAAGTAACTAACTTGTTTATCAAATGATTTCCTTGAGGAGGGCTGATCGGAGTTATAACCTAGACTTCCGGTTAAAAATAATATTCCTGGTCAAATTTTAATTTATCATTGGTGTTCTCACGTACGCGTCACTCCCATGTCCAGCTGTCCAGGGAGGTGGTCCGTTTGAGCCGTGACGTCGGCAACGTGGAGCGATTGACGGAGGCGACACTGGTGCCCATCAAGGTGGCTCAAACCCGACTGGAGAATCGCGCCGCCAGATGTCGCCTCCAGCTGTGCCACGACCAGGCGCAGGACAGCCTGTTGCACGAGGCCAGCGCCTGGGCCGACAACCGAGGCGCCCTCGAGCGACGAACCCGTCACACCAGGTCAGGGCTAACAGACACATCGTCTCCAGTCTTCAACCCACTCACTTTTCGCTCCTTAAATGGTATCAATTTGTTTGGACTTTTCCCCCTCCCCTCCCCCTTGTTAGAACTACTCTGCACGATCTGTGTCGTCACCAGGAGGACGTGCAAAAGGAGTTGGAGCACAAGAAGCGTTCGCTGCGAGTGGACCAGCAGTGCTTCGACATCTGGAAACGATTCAAGGAGCGGATTGCGGAGGACGACGACAACGGTCAGGGCGGCGCACCCTATCTGGCCACCCTGCCGGTGCCGCTGGCCACCAGGCCCAGTCTGGGATGGACGACACCCTGGTAGAGCCTCCTTACCTACCTCCTCAAGTCCTGGGTTTCAATCAACTTAGTCATTAGTGGACAGAAACTATAGCTAGACTCGAGATTAGAATAACCTCAAATGAATGTCGCTGATAAATGATAATTTAACATTTTGAACTAGTCTAGGTTTCATTTTCCGTTCTGATGTGCGGAATTTGCGGGTTTTGTCGAGTCACCAATAAACAGTTCTCGTTGCTTAAGCAAACACTTGAATTTGATTTTTCTTAATCTTAATTTGACCACCACCACTGCGAATATTGGACGCTGTCACGCCCAGGAAACGTCAATTCCGATAAGCGTCAGGTATGAGAAAGTCGCCTTTGCCGAGACGCGGATTTACTCCCCGCTACAAATGCGCAATCAAACTCATTTACTTGATCTAACTTATTCTACTTAACTCATATACAACATGATATTTGGCGTAGCGGTGACACTATTTTCTCAACTAAACGAGTGGGAGTCGAAACACAGGATGGCACAGCCACTTTTCCAACATCTGACGTGTATCACAATTGACAAGTGTTGGACGTGACGTGATTCCGCGAATATCACTGGAAGACCGGAAGTCACGGTGGCACCCATTTCATACAAACATAACGATTAAACGTCAGGAATTTTTAAACAAAAGTCCTCCTTGACCTTGGCCAGGATATTTCGAAGAAGAAAGTCAGGCAACCGACTTGATTTATATTTCAAATGAAACATATCAAACTCAAATAAAATAAAATTCCCCGAAAACTCACCCTGGCCGCAGTTTGCGTAAAAAAACACTTCAATCAGTGCACAGGGTGCCCAAAATACTAAGGAATTTTTATGGTGATTAAAAACATATGGTGAGCGCGCAAGAAAAACGCTAATTGCACCTTTTGGGCACAGAAAATAAAGTTGCACCCCCCCACACATTCACACACCACCTCCTCTCAATAAGAAAAAACACATCTGGAATGGCGATGATAACATTAATCTAAAAATAATCTTGACAAACCTCAACCTCTTCCATTTAATTAAAGAAATCGTTTCATGACTTTTCTAGTAATAAGTGTTAAGCTCACTATTTTGAATTTTATTGAAAATAAAAGAAACTAACCGCTTCTTCGACTTTTTACCGACGACCAAACAACGAAAATAGATTTTCTTCTAGTAAATCAAGATCTAGTGTGGCAAATGTCTCTGGCATCACTGGTAGCACGTGATTGGCGCACGTGAGAGCGACATCGCCATTTTGACCAACCATCTTGGAATTTTCCTTTTTAATGGTAATGCTTAAAAAACTTCAACGGCTCATATCTCGAGAAATCCGCAAAATGGAGATCTGAAATAACCTGCACTCGACTACTAATTTTCAGAACTATCTACAGCTCAGATTTTATTCAATTTCGTTAAGTCGTTCGTAAGTAAACGACGAGGCAGACAACTTAAAAATAAATTAAAATAAATAATTAAAAATTTATTTAGCACACCATGAACGAAATTGCCCTTTCGGCCCATTTTTTATTTCTCCAGTTAAACGAACGGGCTTAATCCAAAATAAATAAAACACACCGAGCGAGGAAAATCCTTTAACACCATTGCAACGGTATCATTACGGTTGCGTGAAATTGCGTCCCTAAAAATAAAAATAAAATTCCCAAACGACCCTCGACCAGTCCGTCGACAACACATTGCATGACTACGACGACGTCTAACCCAAATACATAAATTGGAGGATTAATCCCTTTTGCCATCAATCCCCATCATGCCCTGCTGGATCTACAGTCTGGACTCAATTCTTCAGAACAACGCATCGATCTCCAAGCGTAGGTCGTACATTGTTCGCTCGCCAGTCGAGAAACTCGAACTGGAGTGACGTCACGCCTTCGAAATTAGCGCGATCGAGTTACTAATTCTTGGCCAAATTTGACTGAGTCCAAAATATGCAGTCTGCTGCTCCCATTATCTAGCAATTTGAAACATCACCCCAATGTACACCACACACATACACACGCTAATCAACCGCAATTGCGAATGACATCTCGATTAGCCAAACAAAATCAGTGGGTTGAAAATTCGTCGCAGGACCCTAAAGCAGCTGGACATGGGGTGATAGAGGGTAGGAGGAGGAGGAGGGATCATTCGCTTACGACACTAATTTCGCATACGATTATGTGATAAGTGTGCGGGCGAATGCGAAAATAAACAGGACATTGCCAAACGCGATGGTGGCGCCACTCTCTTCCGCCGCCGCCGCCTACCCTTGCACGCTGAATACCTCGAACGGAAACAGCATCTGCCAAGTACTCTGTATTACGTGTATGGACAAAACGCGAGGGTGGCCATGCACCGCCAAATATAAATTCAACATAAAACAGAGAATTTTTATTTTTATTTAAAGGCGAGAATATTAATCCTATATTATAAAACTAAGAAACTGATTTTCATGTCCGGAGACTAACTCACGAACCGCTCAATGAAATTGCATAAAAATTAACATACACTTAGTAAACCATCATAATTCACTAGCGATCACTTTTCAGATTTCTATTTTCAATATTTCATATTAAAATAACCGTTACCAAAATCTGGATAATCTCCCTTTCGCTTCAAACTTAAAAAATGGCGTCTCCACATCAAAAGCATGACGTCGTCGATTTCACG
>JAQGBY010005907.1:0-13902 GCA_034698785.1 Mycogona germanica | reverse complement strand
TATTCCCGCCAGTTCTAGGTTTTTGTTCCTCGACCTTTGCTCAGTTTTGTTATTTGCAAGGCGCAGGTAATATACTTTGTCCTGGGTCACTCTTAGCGCATCTTTTAGGGATAAAACCGTGGTGTTAAGTTCCGATAGTTTGGTATCAAGTCTTATTAGTTCAGTGTTATTCTCTTCCACAGCTGATTTTACAGCCGTGAGGTCCTCACGAAAAGTCGACACTATAACAGTGAGGTCTTCGATTTTCTTGTTAAAATCGGTCCTCACCTCAGCAAAATTCTTCGTGTTTTCCTCTTTGATGGTTTTCTGTCCTATTAGCAGTTCTTGAAGTAAAGCTTCTGTTGTTTTTTAGACATTTTGAGAGGTTCAGATCGATGTTATTTTGCAGTATTTTGACCGTATGATGACCCTTCTGTAGCCGATTTATATGAATTTGACGATAAATTGTGCTCTGATGATTGTGAGTCAGATGTCTGAGGGTCTATTTTTCCGGATTCGGCAGATTCCGATCGAGGCAAATTATCTGACGAGGAACTTTCTGCACTTGATGAATGGTAACCTAATTCCCCCTGGGAATATGTAAGTATTGATTCATCCGAACATTCAAAGAGTCGAGCTGTACATGATGGCGACACCAGTTCAAGGCTTTTATTTCGTTCTTTATTGTCATCTGAGTTTAAGTCAATACGTTCTTTGCTGCAGTTTTGCAGAACGAGGCACTTATGTGTTACTAGGTCCGGGGTCAACGCCCTTTGGACATCCAAGTCTAGTTGGTCAAGCAAATCACAAGACGATTCGTCTGAAGTAGTGTTTGGATACTCACTGCATGACGTTTGAACTGTAGGCACGGTTACACTATGACTATAGTCATTTTTTTTACTTCCTGATGAAGCTTCGTCCAATTTTGATATGGAGGATCTTCTGTACGTGTTTCCACTTCTTAATTGAGAACTACGTATGTTAACGTTCGTAACAATCTTTTGTTGCACCTTTAGGTCACACCCTTTATTTATATAGTTTCTTTGCTCGTTACGAAAAAAAGAATGATTTTTTGTCGAGTACGATGCACTATATCCGAGCACTGAGGTTGGTGAAAGTTTTTTGTCGTTCTTGCATACCTTACACACCCAGGCAGTAAAGGTTGAGACAGGCAAGCATTTTTGTCCCGATGTTGGTTCCCCACAGCTGGAGTGGAAACTTTTCCGACAGGTAGTGCAGAAATTAATGCTCGACGTTTTACTTATTAGTTTTTTACACGTATAACAGTGCATTAGACTTCTTTTGTATAAGAAATACCAAACGCGTAGTTAGGGTTAGCCAAGGTGACTAATAGCTCATAACTATGTTCTTAGCAGACAGCCGGAAGAGAGATTTTTATGCGACCGATCGCGACGACTTCGAATTCCGATTTGATTCCGATTTGAAAATAAACAAGCTACCTCTTTAATGAAATTTCTAACATTTTAAATAGAGGTATATGTAACGCTGGTGAATTTTGTAATATTCGAACAAATATTGATTTAATTTTTTTATTTTTCTTGCGTAAATCTTCTCTTCTTAAATATATAGTTAATTCATTTAAATTAAATGAATTTTTCTTTTAACATTAAAATATGCATTTATATGCTTTTTCTAGAATCGCAGTAAAGATGAACTGTTGATGATTTTCGGATGCCAATTAAAGAAGATAATAACTAGAAATCATGTGTTCTCTACGCTATATTAAAGTGCTTCACAAAGCAAAGAAGATCAATGGATTGCTTCAGAAATTTCAGTCTGGTTCCAGCTATCTGCTATTTAAATAACGCCAAGCTTAAGTTACTCTGGCAATAGAGCACGGAAAAGAACACCCCAACCGTGGGCATAAAAAACGGTGTATAATGTTATTAGTTCAATGCTCGATAGCCTCCATCATTCCCCCCGACGACTTCTCCCCCCTGCCCCCCCCCCTATCGCAGTCGCTGTCACTGTAGGCGAAATATTTGCGCGCAAAATAAGTCGCGAAAGACAAAAAAGCCGGGAAGAAAATATTGCTTGGCCTACATGACACGACAGTCGGGGCGTTGGAGTTAGCAACGAAATGTTCCGTGAATGGGTGAGGGGGAGGACGACGAACGGATATAGCGTTAACTGCGTGCGTGGTGCGACTCCTTCGCTGGCATCGTTCCACATTAGGACATTAACTTTACCTCCCCCCTCACTTTCATCTCTCATTTTACGTATGCAGCTGTCAACTTCATTAAAATTAAGCCTGCACATAGTGGGTAAATAATATTCCGAAACGAAGTTAAAATAGCACCGATTTATTTTTAATGAAACCGTATCATTTGGAGGCATTAGCGAACAGATTATCCATTATAGTCATTTCCTCGGTGAAACGTCCGCACTGCACACTACCCGCACGATGCATGCTCTTCACTTACTTCCTTAATTAATACAATGTCTCAATACTAGATCTTTCTGCACAGTGCTGCAGGGCAGGTACAGTATGGCGATTCAGAATGAGCCACTCATTTTGTATGTCATGTATCATCTGTCAAGACTGACATATTTCCGCTGATGATGCTCCGAAAAAGATGTCAATTTAACACTGCCGCTTTGTGTATGTAAAATGTCTGACCAATTAACTCAAAATTTTGCCGTCTTCGCACCATATACAGACAGTATAAGTAGGTCGTCCGCTTCAATGGAAATGCTCTGGTTCCCCGTGTAGCAAGGCAATCACACATTACACAAGTGCTATACAATTTGCTGAACCATTCTCAAGCAGCACATTTTTTTACTCAAAGAAAATGAATAGGAATAGGAGCCGATGGTAGTATTAAATAAAACGCTGGGGAATTGCAGGACTACAATTAGAGTTTAGAGTTTACAATATCTTCATTGCTGAGTTTGTAATTGTAGTCCTGCAATTCCCCAGTGTTTTAGTTAATACATTTTTTTTAAATGTTTATTTGGCATGTTTACTACCCCGTGTTACCAGGCAGTCGGACATTATAAAAACGAATGTTATACAAAAATGCACCAGCATTGCTAGTTTATTTAACATGTTCACCATTGTCATCACCCTATTGCCCCCATTGTAGTGCAATCTCACAACACTTCTAACTTCTTGTGAAAAACGATCCAGCTTCATATGGACGTTTCGTTTTTATTTTATTTTATTTTTTTAATTCACTGAAGGGACGGGTCACAACAGGAAGATTCTGTACCCTTCTCAGTACTGGCTTAGGCACTATATGAGGGGCACATTTTCACCAGTACCCCGAGCCAAAGCCCGAGCCGGGAATCGAACCCGGGACCGCCGAACCACAGTCTGTTTTATAGGCATTGGTCCAACTTAAAAAGTACCACAAAAACAAAACTGAATGTACTGAAAAGATAGATATACACAAATTGTCAACATCAAATGAATTTTTCTTAATCCGACAACAAGATGGGTCATGACCTCACCCATTATTTGTGTAGAGGGCCTAAGGCAGATTCGAAAGTGTAAGGAGGTGGGGCCAGTTGTACACCCCTGTTTCACAGGATAGAGTATAGACACGGGGATGCTTCGACAGCTAACTGTTGTTCGCCAAATCCTTCAGGGATTTGGGTCCTCCGAAAGGCGAAGCCAAGACACATTGCAGATGCCATATATTACGGCGGGCGCATTTCCAATGCATCGAAGCAAGCGGACTAATGAATTTCCTGCTGTGACGCGCGCCATGCCTGCCTTTCGCGCCCGCCTTGAAAATACAATGAAATTCTTTGTGCCACCCCAATATGGATGAAGGAACGGCTCTAAAGCAACTATAAGGACGGGGATTCGTAGCCACCAGTCATCGCTCCCAGTTGCTCGGCTCATGCTATGACTGGAGTTCCTCAATCTATGAAACGACAGAGTCATGACGATTACAAAAAAGGGATTGGAAATTGACAGACTTCATCTGAGTTACCCCATATTAAATATATGGCATTTACATCGTTCTAAATTTATTCTTTCAATTCCAAATCAAATGTGCTCTTTTTAATATGTGACCAGACTGAAATCACTGGTCTGAATGACAGAAAATAATAATAAATTAAGAGAAAAAGCATCACTGCTCGAATACAATTTTTTTTAGATTCACATAAAGCGGACAAAACCAAAATATAAATAATGTAATCAGCCAGTTTAGAGTTCGCCTTGAAGGAAAATTTATTTTGATTTCGATACATCATAGAGTCATATCTTGATATCATTGACTTAATTTAGTTATGAAGGATTTATTGTTGGGAAATAATGTTTAGTTGTTATTTCTGATTTACGATTCCATCCAGAAATTCATCATTTTATTCCTGACTACAATCTGAGATCATTGGCTGTGGTGTCACAACTCTTTCTCGAATGAAGAGCTCATGGTTTGACAGACGAAGGCTCGACATGAACCGTTACGGTGCATTGGAGAAGGGATGAGGGGATGGGGGATGGATAGAAAGGGGGCTGTTGCAGCGGCATTAAAGATGAGACAGGAATTCGGTACGATTCGCAGGGCTGCTCATTTTTATTTCTACCTTCGTCAAAATTGGCCGATTCAGAAGGGGCGATAAAACGCGCATCCTTATCTTATTTGATTTCTGGTATTAGACAGATTCGCAAAATTCCAAATCTTGTACGACTGATGGGGTGAGGGAACGAGACGGTTGTTTTTATGGCCTCAAACACAAGACTTGATTCACTTCATAGTGTTGGCTGCGCACTAATAGTTGACTTTTTCAAAGTCACTGCTTCGATTATGTTTTTACCAGTTTTTATTTTATCGCAGTTGTACTATCCCATCAATTCGATAGCTTGGTCAGAATTGTTGGGTTTTCATTGCTCGAGATATTCGTCGTTGCACAAAATAAAGTTTCGAGACGCGAAACACAGATGGCAGCACCTATGCTGACCTATGGAGGACAATGTGAAAATTACAGGTCCTTCTCCTGACGCAAAAGCCAGCGTATTGAATGTGTGTGTGTTTCTTTTATTCTGAAGGCATTTATTTATTTGCCGATTGCACATCTATAAAAAATGCAATCCAATCTATGTTGAAACAATTTCTGAATTTATGAAAAGCATATTTATTATTATTTTTTAAATTCCATGTAGCCTTACATGGGATTTATCACCCTGCGATGCTTCAGCACTGTCATGGGTTTAATTTTCAGCAGTACCAGGTACTGAATAAACCAGAACCCGCCACAGGAATCGAACCCGGAACCGTCTCACCCCATGTATGTCTTTCTTCCGACTCTTGATGACTATTTGATATTTGATAAGTTGTGCAATTTCAATACTCAACTGCAACAATACGCTATTGTGCACTTAAGGAATATATACGCGCAGGCTGGCAATTTCCAACCAATTCCAGGAAATGAAAATGACGACCTCTGTCAAGAGGTAATACTTTAAAACGCAAGAATCGATTGTTATTTGGCTAGACGAATAAGCGTTCCCGTTGGTGACTATAGAGAAACGTGCCAATCAGAGTAAGCCAGGTGCGCGGAAAGCGGGTTACATCGACTCGAATCGACGGGCAATCAATTGTGGTGTCTCCATAGGGACAAGCGTTGGTCGTCACGGTTTGCATTTTCAAGTCTTGATCATCATCGAGTTCCATTTGAAAGTTTTCTCAATATCTATCGCTATCGAAAAAGCGAATGTCAAGCAGTTTGAATGGTAGGGGTAGAGGGGAGGGGATTGGGGGAAGGTGGATAGCAATGTGTCTGCTCCGTTGAATGGTCCGCAGCGCACACGCCCTGCCCCTGTCTGCGCACGTCTGCGCACTGGCACCCGCCGAGCCTGAATATTCGCTCGTCAATATTGGCTTTAAAAGTGAAAGGGAAAAAGTCGAGGAACTGACCCACGTCTTTTTATTGTTAGAATTTTGCCATTGTCAGCATCCTTCGACGCAAAACCGTGATCTGTTCTCAATTCGTAGTCAAAAAGTGTCGAGTCGAACGACCACACACTCGATGAAATCGAAAATAATACAATTGCATTTTTTTAATACGCCGACGAATACAGTTTCTGGAAACACTTCTTGATGCTCTTTCCGTGACGGAGTTAAACGATTGGAGTCACATTAAAAACATCATTTCATTGAATGCTTGTCTTACGTATCAATCAGAAATGTTTTAGGGTTTTGTTTAAATTTGATTTTGGTTGCTGAGTCCGTGGTGTCGTTTCACGATCGTAACCGGTGGAACGAGGATCTAGTGACTGCTGATCGAGCACCACTACACGCGCGCTCGCTTCGACTTTCCATTACTTCCTCCACATGACTTCCGCTTCCGCTGGACGCGTCCTCGCAATAAAGAAACCTCGGCGAGATCATTAATAAGATCAGTGGCCCACGGGTCATCCGGCAATTGCCGAGTGTCGCCGATGTCCGGCACCAATGCACCAAATGTGCTGTGCTCCCCCCCGCTAAGCCGGATCTCATATTCTCGGTCACCACATTCATGTATATATGGATTGCGACAACCAAAAAAAAAAAGATGCTGCATAAATTTTTTTTGAAGCCATGCGTTGTGACATCTGTGTCTTCTAAAAAACATCCCTGAAAAGAGATTCTGTCAGATCTGCCAACAAAAAACAGGTGTCAAAATGGCTTCCACATATGGGATGCTTTCAAATGATACCGTGTTTGAATTTTGTAATACATACAATACAGTCTAACCAAATAGTTTAGTTATAATTAGGAATAATTCTGAAGAGATGGCATGCGTTAAGAGTCTATCAATGTTAAATGTATTTACCCTGTAAGCATGAGCTTATTACCAGACTTAAATAGTTTATATATTTTATATAAATTTGTGAACTGTTCTAAGTGGTAGGATCATCTTGTAAATGTTACTTAAATACATACGTTATTCACTACAATATCTTCATCTTGAATCCTATATTATAAAACTTTTCGTGTCCGGAGACTAACTGTCGAACGGATCAATGAAATTTCAAAAAAAATCAACATACAGTTACTACACCACCATAATACGCTAGCGTCCCCTTCTCACATATCTATTTTCAATAAAACATAATAAACCAACCATTACAAAATCCTGTGGTTGTCAAAGAAGTAGTGTAAGGGCCGGAACTTTTAAAATGTTTGACTAATCCAAACCACCACGTTGAGTGTGGTCATATTTTTCCTATTAAATTAAGCATAGTTCCTGATAATGAATTGGCGTGAAAACTAAGGTATTTATATATATTTTACCCAGTATAGAAAGGGTAATTATATGTGCATGCCTTAACAAACATTTATTAACAAGTCCTCTACCCGAAAATTCGTGGTGGTAGCAACTTGAAGGTTAAGTGTCCTGGGTTAAGTATAACCCTGAATGAAATATTGGTTAATTATTTAAATTCAATTTAACGGTTATTTTATATTTACCTTTATTGGTTGCGTTTATCTTGTAAACGTTAAATAACCATTTAATTAAATTTAAACAATTAATCATTTTTATTGTCAATACTTGGTGTGTTGTCCATGCTTTGCGGTTTCGTTTATCGTGTAACGTAAAATAACCATTTAATTAAATTTAAACAATTAATCATTTTTATTTCATTGATGGTTACTCTTTCTTAACCCAGGTGAAGCCGGGTAACCTTCTAGTACATCTATATTTGTGAATTGATTCAATATATTAATTTCAATCGAAACCTCTAGTAAAAATTACGTTGGTCCCCGATTTTTTTGACAAATTAGTGTTTAAATGTGTACAGAAAAAATGTTTTTGGAAAATTTAAATGATTGTCTTTTAATTTAATTTTAAAAAATCTTCAATTTTCTGATAAAAAAATAGGATTTTACATTTCAAGCTAATTTTCGGAAAGCATGCCAGTAGATAGCCACACTGTCCTAACTCTCTTATTCATACATGCTTTCAAAAATTTATATCTGAAGCACTTTAGCCACTCTCGTACCGCTGGACATATTTTTGGAAGTGTTTGTGCGGGGGCTGACCAGGGGAAGCTGCCCATAGCTCTACACCTCATTCGCCATATACACGATTTCACATTTTTCGATGCCAATAAAAGGTAAACGGGCAGCTCGACTCGTTGCCCTTCGGGATCCAACCAATCGTGCAATCTACATGTACTTCATTTGCCAACAACACATAATACAATTTGCCAAACGGTTCGGAAATTCCCTTCATTTACAGATGTTGCTTTTCGACAAAAAGCTCATCAAAGCCAGAATAATTGACAGTACAAAACTTGACTAGAGTACGACATTTTAAATCACATGATTCGAATATTATTTGAGTTTTATTATTTTAAGCACAATTTCACAAATTCCTTTAAAAAGTCACACCCTTTTTCTAATATTATGAAAACGAAATTCAACAATGTGAAACGCCCTGAATGATTTTTTTTTAAATTCACTGAAGTGTATATCACAACAGGAAGATTCTGTACCCCTCTCAGAGCTTAGGCACTGTGTGAGAGACACATTTTCACCAGTACCACGAGCCTGGAATCGAACCAGGAACCGCCAAACCAACCTTAACCAACCGCCTTAACCAACTGCGCCACGACGAGTCGTATTATGATGATTTTTCTATTCTCGTGTTTCAAACAGCTCAATCAAAATCAAAATAATTTTCAGTTCTAAATTCGCCCTGAATTCAAAATTTCACATTCGCATGCTTTAAATAATATTTGCGAAAAATTCTGATTCAAGTAAAATAAAAATCAAATATCATACGCATCTCAAATTTCTTAAAATTCCCCGCGTAAGTCCAAACTTCTATAAAGGGTCTGGAAGGACGATTCCATCTCTTTGCCCAGGACGTCCATTACCTCTAAGGAAGACCCCCGACTACACTATCCCCTTTTCCAACGGTCTTACACCGCACACGCGGACTAAGGCATAAAAATGACATGCCTGCATATAGATATACTGTGGAACAGTAATGGCCCGCCACTGGATCGTGAGTCGGCACCATCTCGAGCTTACCATAAAGTCAAACGGCGTAGACCTTGGCGCACGTACACATACGCACCTCTTACGTCCATATATATATATATATATATATATACGGCAAGTGTGAGTGCGTATGTGTGTGAGAGAGAGAGCATGCTATGGCCACACCACCGCCGCCATTCTTTCCTAGAAATATATTTCCTTTGACGGTCCGAAATCACCCGCCGTTAGAATAAATATGAAACTTCAATCTGCGGTTTTGCCGAACCCCAGATTCGTATATATCTCGCGAGCCAAAGTTGTTGCGAAAAAAAAAGTAAATTCCCACATGCGACGCGCCCGGCGACAAACATAAAATATCACCGTTCCACAGAAGTAAGACGAGAAAAAAATAAACTCAGCAAAGTTTAAAATAGTCCCCCCCCACACTCCATCTCTAACCCCTGGTTCGTCGTAGCTCACATTGCGGGAGTAACCTGTGGTGTACCTGTCCCCCCGAAAAATCTGATTTTTATTTGGCGAGATCAGATGTGCGTTGCGCATTTTAACTAACATTTCAATGTGCGCAACTACAGCGTGATAGTAAAAATGTTGGACGCTCCCCCATCCCCTCCTGAACAACTCGACGTACGGCATTTGAACATTGCCGTATGTAAACCTGGAATAAAATATATGGTGTGCGGAAACAGACATGGCTATGATTAAACAAGCTTCCGGACCACTAAAACTAATGCTTTTCGTGTTTCTGACGAAACGTGACCATAAAAGTGCCCCCTCACTAAATTCCCGCCCGTCGCACAGACCAAGTGCTCACGTCTCTGTGCCGCAATCGCGTAGTCCGGCCACATATAGCACACACACACACACACACTCTCTCTATCCCATTGATCATTGGACAGCACTTTATTTTCAATAACATGCCTAATAAGTGTTGAGAAGTCCATTTCGATTGACCGGTCAGTGGAGGACGGGAATAAACTCCTGCTGGATCATCAGAGCCAGCGTGAGGGTGTGTGCCATCTTGGACTGCGCTTGAGAGCGACATAAACCTAAACATGTTCGATTCGGTGCCCATTAAATAGCGAGCGTCCAGTAAAACTTCATTGTTAGGCCGCGCAGAAGAGATTTCGATATCCCGCTGTTGTGATGCTTAACTGGAGCAGCCATGCGGCAGACCAAGTGTCCAGCATTTGGTCAGAGCATGACACTCCATCGTAGAAGTCTTTCTATAAAGAAAATAGAAACCGTCAGTTGGCGCCACCTTCAGGAAAGCGTTCACTGTAAAACACAGCTCTGCATACCGGGCTATACATTACAAAATTTCTCTGAAGCGTCTGTGAATAATAATACAACCTTGCTGGTAATTAAAATATTAATAATGCAGCCCGCGAAGATGGAATCGAAATGAGAGGATTAGGAGGTACAATTACTGGTCCTAAAGAAGCCAGAACGAACTGAGCCTCCAAGTTGAACCTTTGTTGATTCAATGAGTACAGGTCGAAATAAATGCGGGCATTCATCGTGAAGTAAAAATGGAATATTTTCTTAAATGTGTTTGGTTTGGCGGCATGTTTCAATATTTGAACTTTCTGCAGTACACTGTATAAGGTAAGCCCCAATTCTTTGCTCGAGTATGTCCAGAATGTGGAACATTTTTGCGCACTGAGACTTCAAACCAGAGCGCATCACAGCATATGATGCGATCAATGACAAAATGAATCGTGTTGCAGTTGCGACTCGTAATCCGATAGACTCCATTTTTCCCCCTCAGCAACACGTAGCTTTAATTACTGCTGCTACATTCCTTAGTGATGTCTAGACTACAACGAAACTGATTTCCGCAAGGAGATTATGAAACTATGATCCGATCATAAATATCTCAATAATACCAATTAACTGTAGTCAACCGCACTACAGGCGTTACGTCCACTCATGGTGCTTAGGCACTATGCGAGAGGAACTATTTCGAGAGCTCGCGCCGGGAATCGAACCCGGGACCGCCGAGCCACAGTCACTCGCTAAACCAACTGGACTACGACGAGTCGTGCTTCTTAATTATTAGAACTTCAATTTTTTTTAAATTTAACATGATTGTGTAAAAAATAACCAAAAAAAGCGTCAGAGATAATAAATATACTCGAGTATAAACATGTCTTCGGTATAAATAAATTATAAATTGTATTCTTCGGATTGTTTGGTAAATATAAGTTGTTATATCTTCTTAAAGGTTTCTAAATTTCATGGTGCTTGCAATAAGAAGTATTCGTTTTATTTTCGTCGTTATTTATTTTCGGTAGCTGTTCGAAAGTTCTAAGAAATATTGGGAGATGAACTTATATTACTGTATGTACACGTTCGGTACATCTAATTTATTTTATGTCAATATCCTCGTAAATTTGTTCAAACACATGCCTGAGAATCTTGACAATATTTACGGCGTAGTCTAAGCCGTGCAGCTGCTTTCAATTACGTCCACTTCATTTCACTTGCCTCTATATATATGTGCACACGCCGTTTATTTTATCAGCAGCGTGATCTTTCAATCTTGTAGTGCGATGCGCCGTAATTTAACATTTAAAAAATGCTCTTATCAAAACACGCTCGTTATTTTTAGGACGTTGGGAAATTAATCGTACTGACAGCGCTAATGTATTAGTTTTTGTTTCGAAAGCGGCAACCTATGTCTATGAAAATTCGCGCACACTTTTGTAGCATGAAAACTTAATAGGGTGCCAAATGTTGTAAAAAGTTATTGTAGCCGTAAACTGCAATTATTAAAAGTTAGGCCCACAGCAGTACTTTGTCCCGTTAGATCAGATGTGTATGCATATAATTTAGTTCATATAGTTTTAGTTTATGAACAGAGTTAGTGCACAGAGCACTTGGAAACTGAATCCGTGCTAAATGATTGAAATCAATCTTGTTTTAAATACCGTTTATGCCAAAATAGCTGGTTTCAATCATTTAACATCTCACGTCGTTTTGCATCGCTTCCAAAAAAAGAAAAGAACAAGAATAGGTATCAAAATCTTTTTTGTAGCTCGCAGATTATTAAAATTTTTCTCTATTGTCAATTTCTTTACCGGGTTACCATCACGGTAAAATGCACACACTATTATTTTCTAACTAAATGTTGATTGTTCACAAAGTCGCAAAACGAATTTTCATATCACTGTAAAATAAAAATACAGACATCAGATTACATGTACAGTAATTCCTTAGACTGTTTTGCGATCCAGCGTCAATTAAAGAAGCGTCTCAAGGGTCGAGACTATTAAATGATTTTTCGGTGTGCGCCTCACAGCAAAACGACCAATTCGGTATGCAATATTTACCTATCGTTTGAGACATTTTAGACATCTCAATTCGTGGTGACCGCACTGAAATAGATAAATTTGGAGTCTACACGTTCACCTCTTTGCCAGCGTCTTTGTCAAACCATGGCCTCTGTAGGAAGAAATCAAAATATAAGGTCTCCATTTCTATTGTCGATTCGCCGCACCGTGGCTAATAAATGCACGCGTGCTCCACATAAACCACCCCGAGTCGAAATAAAACTGATTAGATTATCCTTTCCCCGCCCCTAATTGAATAAAACGTTGGCGAAGAGCGCGCACCGCACACACACGACTAAAGACAGAAACGCGTGTCATAATCCAGTTTTAATCCAGAATGCCCTAATGACTGCCTGTGTCGCGCATGCATTCCGATCTTCCGACACCGTTACGCACAAATTCATCTATCCCACCCCGAAAATAAAAAATGTACTGTTCACTCAGTATTATCTCATTGAAACAACAACAAAAATCGCTGCTAAAAAATGACTAACAAAAGACAACCTGCAAGAATATGAAAATAGTCAAGAATAAATTCTACCGTCTCTTCAGCCGTGTCATCCGCGGGTAATAAGGGGATTCAGCGTGAATTTAAATGAAAATAATTCGATCAAAAGTTATGTTCGTAAGGGTGATTAATCAGGCTTTGTGTCGAATCGAACGAGTTCGAATTCGTATGAGGTAGAAAGTTATTTGTTTTGATAATTTGTGTTGAGATGATGTGCGGATGAGATATCTGCGCCAATTGAATAGTGGTTATGCGGATTGTGTTGTATGCGTTATGTACGACAATAATACGGTATTTATGGTTGGGATTATTATCTGGGCTTTTCTCGTTTGGCTTTTAGCTCATTTTTGTTAGGATAAGAGGGTTGCATTACTTGTTGCGTAACACTGGCTACCCTGCGAGCGAGTTTTCAGGTGTATTCTGGTGCGGGTTGTGTATGCGGCGGGCGTACACTGTGCGCTTACAACCCCCGTCAATACGGTGGCGGCCGCGATCCGTAATCGGAGCACGTATGCCCGGTCCCGACTAATCCCGGGGTTTAGGGATCCAAAAGAACGTTTGCCGTGCCCCGGCTACTGTCGGTGTCTCTCCAGCGCTCGCAGATTCCACGAAGGTGGAGCGGGGATGTCGTCGGCTAGGCCGCCTACTCGTACTACCCTCCGTTCTATAAAGTTGGCACCACCGCAGAAATAAGCAAGTGGGAGCGGGGCAAGTCTGCTGCTAAAAGCGACGCAGAGACAGAAAAAAGACAGATGAACTACACTGCGATCTCAGGCAATATAAAGACTTTAACACAATTATGATAGCTCAAATAATTTTGTTTTTCCCAATCAACTGTAGTCAACCGCACTACAGGCGTTACGTCCCCCTCATGGTGCTCAGGCACTATGCGAGGGGAACGACTAGTACCCCGGGATCGAAATTTTCGAGATCCCGCGCCGGGAATCGAACCCGGGACCGACGAGCCACAGTCAGTCGCTAAACCAACTGGGCTACGACGAGTCGTACTTACGACAGACGTAACGTCATGTTCAAATCGACGATTTGTACGACTCGTCGTAGCCCAGTCGGTTTAGCGACTGACTGTGGTTTCGGCGGTCCCGGGTTCGATTCCCGG
>JAQGBY010005906.1:0-13903 GCA_034698785.1 Mycogona germanica | reverse complement strand
AACTTAGGGTAAACCTAAAGATAGCGCCATCTTTACCGTGGGATAGCGTTAACTTGCGTTGGTGCATACGGCCATAAGTCTGGGTACCAACTGGACGAAGGGGGTCTTACATTTTCGAAATTTTTCTGCTAATTTGGTACTGTGATTCAAGTTTTTCATAAATTTTATTGGAAGCAGTAATGTTTTGCAGAAAAGAATAAATACGGGACGTAAAACCGTGGAAACACGACGACGAGTTGGCGAGATTCCATAAATATAAATAAATAAATTGTAATTTATAATGTTTTGAACGGTTTCTTTAACATGCGTTCCTTTTTAGTCTGTGTCACTAGTCATCAGATTGCCGTCAATTTAATATAGATCTATATAATAAATAAAAATCGGCAGTATTTTTTAAATCTGGTAACAACACTTTCAAATGTGATACATATTTTTGATTTGAGACCAGGAAAGAAACAAGAATGTGCAAACAAGTAACCATTTAGGTCGGGGGGGGGGGGGGGGGTAGGACCCCCTAGCTCTGGCGTTTGGCCGACCCCTCCCTACTCTGGCCACGTCGTCAACTAAATCGTCAAAACGAAAACATTCAATTGATTTTATCCTAGCTTTGAATGTGAAATCTCAAAATTTTGGGCCACGCGCAATTTCACTTTATTAAATTGATATATATATTTTTTCATTTGTGTATAATTTCGGCGCATCAAATGAATAAATACAATGACAAATCTGCACAAGCAGCAACAGATGATTGGCACTTCGTAGCTTAAATCTCTTCAAGAGAATCGAAGAGATTTATCGTTTAAAAAAATTATGCGTCGCGCATATTTAACTCTTAAATCCGATATAATTTCTCAATCACTTCAGAAACTTCTGCTGTGTTTAAATTAGAACTCGCAATTTATTCTACACAAAGGTGTGAATGCTTTTTTCAATTTTTTGCGCTGGGCGCAATTTCACTTCTCTTCAATCTGTATCATTATTTCATCAATAATTGATGAAATTCTTGATGTTTAAATAGCACTCACAATTAATTTTACCCAAAAATTATTAAGCATTGCTATTCAATATTTTTGCACTATGCGCAATTTCCTTTTTAACTCCTGTTATAAATTCTCACTCGTAATTACTTCACGCAAAAATTGTTATGGTTTGAAAGGAAGTTTCAAAATTTGTGCGCTTCGCGCAATCCTTATTTCGCTATACATTTTCGAGTTGTTTCACTGGTAAAATACGGAACTCCTCGGTGCGTTTTAGAACTGCTGCGGCGTTATTCGGTAAATAATCAACCATTTCATTTTTTTAAATATCGAACTGCCCGCCGTTCAGATCCAGTGGTGCGATTGCAGACTGAAGACCCGGTGACAATCTAATTCAATCTTTTGTCGAGCTGACGTCACTGTGTTTGCAAACCCAACGTGCCGTGACGCCATCGTTCAAATTGAGCAAACTATAATCTTAGGATGGGGTTGCTGTCATTTGTGTTCATCTAAAACCCGTCGTAGCGCAGTTGACTAAGCTACGGTCTGTGGTTCGGCGGTACCGGGTTCGATTCCCGGCGCGGGCTCTCGATTATTCGATCCCGGGGTACTGGTGAAAATGTGCCTTTCACATAGTGCCTAAGCACTGAGAGGGGTACAGAATCTTCTAGTTACACTTCAGTGAATTAAAATATATTAAAAAAAGTTTGATATTTCGGCACACCTGGCGCTGAAGATCCGTTGCCGAATAGCTCACGGATTTCACAACTCGTTGATTGAATTTGTTTCCGCCAAAAACCGTGATTCGATCCCTGAATAGTCGGAACACTTTTAGCATGCTTGGCTAGATAAACATTATTTTAATAATTCCACTTGGACGGGCGCTTTGAACTCGTCATTGTTGAAATGGAACGCAATTTTCTTTGCCCCATTTAACGATAGGACTTGCCCCCATTTTGCTACGTGGAGATAATTTTGTTTTTGTGAAAGATTTTGAATCAACACGCTGGAAAATTTCAAACTTGAATCTCTTGTTAGAACAAACCGAAATGATGTTTCCATGGAATAAAATGTGTGTAGATTCCCTTTCCTCAATCAGTGTGAGTCCACAAAATCTCAGTTTACGATTAAATTTCATTGCCATGGGGGATGGAAACCGATCCGAGCTGCAATTTTGTGGCGGACACTGCGTGGCAGTCTGCGATCGATCATGCAAGGTTGGCCAGTCTTGACAGTCCCCACAGAATATTTAGCTTCAATTTTGTTCGGCACTCACTTGAAAAATGTATTCTCATGCACCCCTTACGAAGTGCCGAATCATTAAGAGGGGTACAGAAACTCCTGGGTCCAGATTCCGAGAGGATTTTATCTGCCATTATCGTAGCAAGTGTAGTTCACTTAGTCTTCACGGGGCCAGTGACTGCGACGCCAATTCTGAGACTAAATGTTTTCGATAAAACTATTTCCTTCGCAAATTTACAGCCCATAGCGAGGGTGTGTCAATGTCACTACCAAATCGGGCCCGAAAACATGGTGGCCGCGGTGAAACGACATTCGGTTGCTGAACCATCGGTCATTCTGGCGAGGGGAATTGGGCACTACGACATTTGGGAAATCAATGAAAGTGTGAGTGAGACCAAACGATTAATAATATTTGCATTTATGAGTGTGAATGCGTTAATTCGTCATTTGGATTGTTTTTCTTTGGTCTGATGGTGGCCCTCCCATTTGGAGTTCACATGTGACAACGCGATCCAGATTGGACGAGGTGCGTTGGGATTGGGCGGGGTGCAGTCCAGTTTGATTTGTAACGTGTGAAATGTGAATGGCGTGGGTATGCGGCCAGCCGAAAAACCAACCAAATGACAACTTAACAAAATATCATTCAAAAATGCACATTCTAATTGTGTTGTTAACTTACCCTTTGCTCGATGTACCAGCATCTAAGCCCGTTAGTGTCCGATTGATGATGCCAGAATGACCAGCGGCTCGGCAGTGACTATCACAATCATGGCTATATAAAAAATTGTAGAGATAATTATTCCCTAGATTCCTCTAAAGTAGGCAAGTACCTGATTCACGGTTGCACAAACATCACGAAATCTTGTAATTTTTCTATCATGTTCAAATGTTTTGGCCAAATCCTTCAACTGTGGGCCTAAACTGCACGATGCAGATAAATGGGCCCGATTTTATGAAGGAGTCTCGATTGCAGTCCATCAATCATTTTATATATTTGATTGTTTTTATTTTACATAAGGCCAAACCCCTTCCCCATGTGGGTGACAAGTGGGTGAAGTCACTCCTCAGCATGCAGTGATCTGAGTCTCCTGGTTGTCTTTCCAGTGCTGGTCGACTGTATGCATTGGGTTTGCCTCCCTCGACCCTGTGCTGGTTTTGTTTTGGTTGCCTTTGACGTTAAATGATGCTTGCCAGGGCCACATGGCGTCTCGCCATCGTCGCATGACTTCCTTCAGTCTGGGTTTTGGGAGGGACAGTGCTGTGCCCCTTCCCTTCCAGGTTGTGATGCCCCTTTTGCCCCAGTTTGAGTTGTGCTTGGTTGCCGCTTGGCTTTGTTTGCACCTCTCAGCAAGGGAGGGATGTTGGATGTTATGCCTCGTTTGGTGAGCGTGGATGTCGGTTGTCTCAAAGGTGAATGAGCTGACTGGTGTTGGCAGAGTCAGAGTTGTAGAGTCACAATGTAATGGTGACTGCCGATGAGCCGACCTTTCTGGGGCAAGGGTCGCCTGCTCAAACCCTGTATGTGTGTGTGCACAGACATGCAAATTTGCATGTGTGTGTGCTGTGACACATTCCCAGGCTTATGAATATTCCTGGGGGTGTGTGTCACTGCATATAAATACTAATTGCTTGTCACTTGTCTTCTGGCCAAGCAGCTGTACACATTGTGTTGGTCACCATCTGTAACTACCCTGCTTGGAAGAATAAAAGTTGGTTTTGATTTAATGCTCCTGTTTGCTGCCTCATCTGCTTTCAGTTAGCTTCAGCTTCAGTATTCCACGTTAGCTAAAGCAATCTGCCACCTTGGAGTGACCTCTAGAGAGGAACTTCTGCACCCTGGGCCTGCTGCTCAGGGATTTCAACATATATATATATATATATTTCTTTTCTTACAGCTCGGCACCTGTTTGTCGAAATTCGGGACTCTAAAATTCTTCACTCGTAGACTGCTGCCAAGAAATTTTATATAATCTACTCTTACGTTGACATCTAAACAAGGTAATTATGGACAGTGTTCCTAAGATAAGTAGTGTGTCGAAGTATATGTTCCTCAAAGACTAATACAGAGGGTTGAGGCACCGTTATAATAATAATTTTCTCACCTTGTATGTTTATCAAAATACATTTCTCCACCAGCAGTTTTGCTCATTTTGATTGCTCTTTATTCTGGCTATCTCTTGACATCGAAGTTTCCATTGTAGTTAACTGCGTTGCAACGATTCCATAGGAATTGCATCCGAGAGCTCTTAAGTTGTACGACTTAATCTTGTACGACTCGTCGTAGCCCAGTTGGTTTAGCGACTGACTGTGGTTTCGGCGGTTTCGGGTTCGATTCCCGGCGCGGGCTCTCGAAAATTTCGATCCCGGGGTACTGGTCGTTCCCCCTCGCACAGTGCCTAAGCACCATGAAGGGGACGTAAGGCCTGTAGTGCGGTTGACTACAGTTGATTGGAAACCAAAAAAAAAAAAGTTGAAAAGTCCAAAGCCACAAAAATTCATAGGTGAGGCATCTGCTGATTTTACTGGTATAGCATTATTTCTGGTTTCAGTGGCCATACGAGCTAAGTAGGCTTGGGCAGACTTAGCCGTGTGACTGGAGGCTTTGTCTTGGTGGGTCCAGACCTTCTGGACATCACTACCATACTAAGCTGGTAATTGATCACAAAAAATCGTTTCCTGAATGTTTGCAGAAAATATGCAACATTGACTTAGACTTTTTTCGCCACTTTGTATAAGCAAAGTTAATTTCCCATTGTAGCAATAACCAGCAGCAATCATTAACCTTTTGGAAAACTTTCTTGACATTGTTTGAACCGATTTGATTGATTGTTTGATCGTCCTTTTTATCCTCGTTTTCGATACATGATTGCCCGAAACTTTTTGCAGTCGTCAAGGTAGACCCACGCTTCATCTAAAATAGCCACAAATTTCCATTTTTCACCAGCTTGATGGCGCTCATAGAGCTTACGAGAGTTCGTACGTCTTTCAGCAATGTCGTGGCAGGAAGGCATGAACTTTAGCCTCGTTACGCTGCACAAGACGCAGGTTCTCTGAAAGTATGCGTCCAACAGTCCTCTGGTGCAACACCGAATAAAAAGATGAACCGAGCAGTGGAGTACTCGCTTTTTATAATATTTTACTATTATTTTAATTTGAACTGGTAATTGCGAAAAATAATTTAGAAGAGACCGGGTGTTGAACCACGGTTCCCTGGATTGCCGGTCCAGTGCTCTTATCAACTCCCGGTCTCTTCGAAACTGTATTTTTCGCAATTACCAGTTCAAATTAAAATAATAGTAAAATATTGTGCCTCTCACATAGGGCCTAAGCTCTGAGAGGGGTACAGAATCTTCCTGTTGTGATCCGTCACTTCAGTGAATAAAATAAAAAAAAATAAAAAAAATTATAAAAAGCGAGTACGCCACTCGGTTCGTCTTTTCATTCGGTGCTGATTAAAATATTTATATCTTTTAAATTATTATCGGGTCATATAGAAAGTCGTTGGTGAGTTCAATAAATGTGTGCGAACGTTGAATGATTGATCGGATGCGTGACTTTGTATTGACATTTTATTTTTTTTACAGGCTGTGTCGATTTGGTCTCTATTTCGATTCCTCCCGGTGTCTTGCCTGAAACCTGGATAGCGCCCTTTCATCGATTCATTTCTGAGGTAAGTTAAAGATTTATTAGGGATCAAACTGCTCTAGCTAAAATTTCTGGACCCGACTAAAAAGTGCAGTGCACCAAATATTTGGTCGTTTCAAAGCATCATCTTTCGTCAGAATTTTAGTGAAATTTCATAAAAAATATCTGCCTGTCAGTATTTTTATTGGAATAATCAAATTTAGGTTGTACCCGGGACAGCGCTGGATGAGAAAATATGAACAAGAGTTAGTGATCAGAATTTTTATAAATGTTATAAATGTAAACTGTTATTTAAAAATGAATCAACTCTTGATCGTATTTTCTCATCCGGCGCTGTTCCGGGCACATCTTTCATTTTATTATACATAATCAAGACGTCATATTACCATTATTTTATTAGTTTGAATGTATGTCGCGTCATTCAAAATTTTTCAAAAAATCTTGTCCAAATCTTGATTTATTTTAACTTCTCAGCCGTCCGTCTCTTCGATCTTACAGACATATTTCTAAGTGGCAAGAAGAGAACATTTTCTGGTTCTCAAGTTATTTATTATTTTGGTTCACAGACTGGTCCCTCGCCAAACGGCTCAGTGGTGGACATGGAGGACGCCAGCTCCAACATGGAATCCAGCTCCATCGTCGATGCCAGCTCCGGGGCCGATGCAAGTCCTATCGCTGACTCAAGCCCTGTCGCTGACTCAAGCCCCGTTGCCGACCAGGCCAGCTCCAACGTGACCCCTGCTGGCGACTCCCAGCCCACTGACCCAGTTCAAGAGCCGGAGGATGCTGGTGCTAAGATCATCACTGTCAGCTGTTCCAACCACCACAATGCCCTCGTCAAGAAGTTATGGGACTTCTTTAAATCTAATCATAAGGCCGACTTGAGTTTTTGGTGTGGTAGCCGCATGATGCAAGGCCACCAGTTACTGGTGGAGGCCTTTCTGTCCCAGGACAAGCTGATCAAGACCGCCTCCAACACGGGCGAGTGCAGCATGGACTCGCTCCTCGAGTTTCTCTACACTGGTTTAGTTCGCGTGCGGCAGGACAACCTGGAGAGTCTACTGGAGGTGGCGAAGGAGTTGGATTTTGGAATGCTTGTGGATGCCGTCAAGTTGGCAAAGAGTGGAGATCAGCCAGCCAATGCTACATCAGCTACCAATGAGCCCACCGCCAAAGATGTAAGGAGTATTGAGACCCAGACTGAAAAGCCCAAACCTCGAGGACGCAGTGCCGTTTCATCGTGTCACGTCAGCTTGGGACGGCGGGTGGACACCTCAGCTACCACAGCATTTGACTGCATCGAAGCGTGGGTCAATGGAAATGTCACCGAGGAGGAGGAGGAGTCTGCTGAAGAAGAATCTGAAAGTAGCGGCTCCTCCGATCCGGATTGGCGCAAGGATACAGCCACCACTCGCAAGCGGCCTGCCGTTATGTTCGATACTGAGGATTCTGAGGCGTCTGAGCCGGACCCGCCACCCGAGAAGCGCTCCCGCAAAAGAAAGACCCCAGTCAAGAAGGTGGTGCGAACCCGTGCCTCTACCAGCATTCTAAAGACCCCTATCGGTGGCAAGAAGCGGGGACCCAAACCCAAGAAGCTTGACTCCAAACAGCTGGCCTCTGCCATTGAGAAACTGGTGGAGGGCAAGGATGGCAAGGAGGAAGGCAGTGCTGTGGCCACTGCCGCCGCCACAGCTGGCAGCGACGATGAAGATGACAAGCCCTACAAGTGCGACGTGTGCAATAAGAGCTTCCAGAGCCAGCTGAAGCTGCGCCGGCACGGTCGTATCCACAATGTGGGCGAGCTTAAGTGTGAGCTCTGCGACAAAGTATTCACGTGCCGCCGTGACCTGCGAGGTCACACCAAGACCCATATGGCCGAGAAACCCTACATGTGCGATGTCTGCGGCAAAGCCTTTGCATCCAGCTCCAAGTTGGCCAAGCACGCCCGCACCCACGCCTTCGAGTACAAGTGTGACGTGTGCGGTAAGGTGTTTCCCCGCAACCACCTGCGCAGCCACTCACTCACCCACTTGGCCGAGCGACCCTTCATGTGCGTTGTCTGTGGCAAGAGCTTTCCGGATGACCCAACTCTCCGAGCCCACTACCAGACCCACAGTGTCGAGCGTCCTCATATTTGTGATATATGTGGAAAGGCTTTTGCGGAGGCCGGACACCTCCGAAGTATGTTTTAATTAATTCAAGGGATGTGTGATTTGATTAACCAACCATTGAGAAGTCCTGTTCTGATTGGCGTTTTCTCTTTGTTTCCATTTCAGATCACTATCGCATCCACAGTGGCGAGCGCCCATTCATGTGCGACGTTTGCGGCAAGAGCTTCGCGGACAACTCCACCCTCCGGATGCACCACCGCACCCACTCGAGCGAACGAAACTTCAAATGCGAGGTCTGCCCAAAGGCGTTTTCGCGTGCCTCCCGGCTGCTAATCCACATGCAGATACACACGGGCGAGAAGCCCTACAAATGTGAGATCTGCTCACGATTTTTCGCGTCACGTCAGACCATGACCGACCATGTCCGCACCCATACTGGCGAGAAGCCCTATAAATGTGATCTGTGTCAGAAGGCCTTTAAACATCGAAGCTCATTGACCGTCCACGTCCGCTCACACACGGGTGAGCGCCCCTACAAATGCGATGTCTGTCCAGAAGCGTTTACTCATAGTGGTGCTCTGGTGTACCACACCCGCTCACACACTGGTGAGAAGCCCTTCAAGTGTGACGTCTGTCACAAGGTTTTCAAGCACCGCAATGCTCTGACCGAGCATTTCAAGACCCACCTGACTAAGGAGCCGGAGGCCCAAGACGTGAGCAACGATGTCATGCAGCTGGACGCCCGGACAGCGCCGCCCAAGAATTTCGGTGCCCGGCCCACCCATGACATGGGCCGTACATCGCAGGACATGGGCCGATCCAATCAGGATATGGTTCGGTCCTCTCAGGACATGACCCGCTCCCAGGATATGAGCCGATCGTCACAAGACATGGGGCGCTCTTCACAGGACATGGGTCGTTCCTCTCAGGATATGGGCCGCTCCTCGCAGGACATGGCCGACCATTTCCACATGCTCAAGACACCGGAGACCGGCCACAACGTGCTCAAGCTTGACACCCGCCCTCCGTCCAAGAACTTCGGCCGGCCCTCGCATGATCTGGGTCGACCGTCGCACGACCTGGGCCGGCAAGCGCACGACCTCGGGCGGCCGTCTCATGACATGGGCCGCTCCTCTCATGACATGACCGACCATTTCCAGGCGCACATGCTCAAGACACCGGACACTCGCGATTTGAGCCACAATGTCATGAAGCTCGACAACCGCACGCCATCGAAGAACTTTGCGAGATCGGCGCATGAGATGTTCTTCTTTTAGGATATGAAACTCTTGTCAGTGCACTGAATTATAAGAAGAAATGCGAAAAACTACTGGAGGAATGCAAACCCAATTCTATTACATCAAACATGGGGATGACACTACTCAGCACTCTGTCCTTGTTTTAAATGTGTCGTCATCATGCACCTCTCGCTGCATTGTCCGACAAGGCGACTGCCTAACCGGTGTAGCACTGTGACAGTGTACAAGGAGAACAATAGTTTTCCAGAAATTGTGGACAATTTCACGAGTCAATGAATGGACTTTGATGATTCCACGAGCGTCCAGCTGGGGCGATCAATTACATCGGCTTGAGTCGCTATCGAGCAGCCTTCGATGCAGCTGGAGAGCAACTAGTGTCCGAAAGTAAACTAGCATTAGGAAAGTTTGTGCCCGTTTCACGGTATTTCCGGTGTAAGGATGAGCCACCGGAATGACCCCAACCACTCTCATCGTTCAGCTCATGTTTGTACCAATGAGTGGACTTGGACGCGTGTTGGATGCGTCCTCGAGGGAGTGAATTGTCCCAACAGTGACAAATTACTACAGTTGAATCGGAACATTCGTGAACAGTGACACTGCTGAAATATATGACTGGTGAAGAAGGTAATGCTGGATGGCGTGTGGGATTCGCCGACCGCGGACCTGTCTACAGCACCAGCACCAGTGATGCGATACCGTAATGCGTGTTGACGGGATCGTGTAGAGGGGATGTACATTTAATTTAATCACTATTTAATCGATTTCAATTTTTATCCTCATCTATTTTATGGTTTTTATGCGCGTGCCGGTGGTTATGGAAGAAATTGCGGAATAGGGAAATCCCTCAGTATCCATGGGTGGGTGAACTGCGAGCCTTGTTTTATTTTTTTAGCCAACTTGATTTGAAATTGTCTGGTTCAGACCTGTGACTTCACAGAAGCAATTTAATTACTTCGCACTATCCCGGTCACGATTGTCGAGAGCTCACAGTTAATTCAGCAGAAATTTGATCGTTTCAAGACGGGTGAGTTGTAGACCAACTAGATTTAAAGTATTGTTTTTGTTTTTTTTTAATTCACTGAAGTGCGGACACAACAGTATGTTGAAACGAGTTTAGTTCCGGACAAGTTCAGCATTTTTTTTATTCCCCTTAAATTGTTTGGGTTTTGCTTTTTAGCAGCCAGTAGTAGAAAGGGCGCGCACATATTCGTCCACTATATCATAATAGAGGCAGGTATGTTTCGCCAAACACCTGTGTATACTTTCCAAGAATGAATGAGACGCTCGTACAGTGAAGAAGTCTTAGGGGTATAAGGACTTATGGCTCGTCCGGTCGGACCTAACCTCTGGAGGTGGAGAGGCCATTTCTCAGAAACATTCGTAGCGTGTAGGTCTATACATAATCTATGTTCGATATTGTGCCAGTAGTCCCAGTGGTTTGTGTGTGTCTCGAATTATGTGTCTTGTGTCCGCGAACGCAAATATTTCTATACAGTATATATATATATATATAAATAAAATAGTGAGTAGGGACGCACGATGCTTTGCCCCCGAGATCTACCTGCGACCTCACATGTCCTAGCACACGCCAGTTTAGTTGCAGACCCGATTGTTGATCATTCTAGGTGATAGCGTTAGCTCGGTTTTTTGTGGTGAAACCCCCGCATTGTCGTTTTTTTTATTCTTGTACATTTTAGGAACTCCGAAGGTGATGACTTTTATTCTGCTGACCACATTGAACTGGATTCCAGACAATTTGGCTTTTTACCACAGACGGAGCTCGGTGATTGGCTGCTCGCAATCAAAACGTCACAGAATCGGCCAATCGCCGAGTTTTGAGAGAAATCTGGTCGCTGTCTTTTGGTAAAGAGGTTACTCTCCAGAGTACCGAAAGTTGGCGATTTCTGCCTTGCAGTTCAGTGGTCTAGTCACTGATTTTATAACAGGTGGTTTGGTGACAAAGTGGCAACATGTGGATGCGGTTTTGTCGACCAACTTCGTTAGGCGTTAGGCGTCATCATGTCCACTTGGCCAGGTTTCACAGAACTGTGGTTATACACTGATTGGCATAGGTGAGAGGAAACGCTGATTGTTAACTGAAAGGTCAGTTAAATTCTGGTAAAATTAAAGCTAACCCGATTTGACCGTACAAGGGTTAGTACTGTAGAATAATTTTTGCGGGATCATATCGTTGTACATGCGTATGTGTGGTTGTTTCGGTATCCGTCTTTGTTGGTGATACTCTTGTGTTTCTAGTTTTCTCGTTTTGTGAAGAGAAGCTCAAGTATTTTATGGTCGACATCTTGATCCTTTTAGCCTCTGATGAATCGAATCAGACGATTTCATACGACTGAAGTTTAGCGAATCATTTTCAATCTCCATCGGCAGGCATGTGTGTGTGAGCCTGGACCAGCCAAAAAAGGTCGCATATAATCGAGCCAGCTTCTGCTGTATTTTTTGCTGTGCGAAATAGGGTACGCGAGCTGGTCAAATTTAATATTTAGAAATTCTGCTAATTTCGAGACATTCTTGGGGGTGGGCGTATCAACATGTGCTCCTAGGTACCTGGGACATATTTTCGTTACGTCCACTTTCGTTAGAAACTTTTCGTGATTTCATTTTTCTTACATACAGGATAACATAACTGAAAAATGGTCACCTGGTGGTGAAATTTCGATATTACTGCGATTTTAAATTTCGGGTTTTTGTAGTATTTTTATCCCTTGGAACCGAAGGCCATTCTTTTTTATTTTATGGGGATTTCATATAGAAAGTATTTTAAAGTCTTTAATATGAAATTTTAGTATACTCGGCTGTGAGGGTCGATTTGTTCCGTTATTTTAGCAACGGCATCTAAATATCTGAGATGGTAGGAGTATTATTAGTCGAACGATATCAGTACATGTAGACAACAATTGGACAAATTTTGCATATATTTATGAATAGACTGAACATCTCGAATGACCGGCTTCGATTTGAGAATTCGGTGCTGTCCCGAATTCACCATTTCCGAGGCTTCGATTTGTTCAAAGTGTTTTGAAGGGATGTTCAAGTAACGTTAAGTCAGTGGCCTACCTTTCTTTGGTCCGATTGTAGTTCTGACTGGGATCTTCACATGCGGGGCTCATAGGTGAAATTGAAATTGTCCTAAGAAGGGCTGTAGATTTGGTCGAATGGACAATGTCACAGACATGCTGTCAATATTAGGGTGGGAAACGTTGGAAGATCGTTGAAAAGCAACCAATATTAGGTTCTTGGCTCTTATTCTGAAGGGAGATTGTAATGTTAATTACAATTACAATTTTTACCAGCAAGCAACCCCCGAGAGAGGGACCTATGGCGGAGATCAAAAGACCAGTTGGGGGCAGAATGGATTTATTTAAAAAGGCTCTGGATTTGAGGCTCTGTCAGGCAATGGGAAATAGGAGTTAACTCTAGTCCACTCTAGGGAAATAGGAGTTAAAATATGACGCAGATGCACATTGAAGCTCGTTCACCATTCTTTTTTTTTTTTAGTTTCCATCAACTGTAGTCAACCGCACTACAGGCTTACGTCCCCCTCATGGTGCTTGGGCACTGTGCGAGAAGGAACGACCAGTACCCCGGGATCGAAATTTTCGAGAGCCCGCGCCGGGCATCGAACCCGGGACCGCCGAAACCACAGTCAGTCGCTAAACCGACTGGGCTACGACGAGTTCTAGTGTGGTCCCTTCTACTTCGTTAGGACATAATTTCCCTTAAAAAAAATAATATCAAAATTACAATCCCCCTTCAGAATTCTGACCAGCAACCTTAAACTGATCTCCCTCCTACGATCTTCCAACGTTTCCCACCCTAATATTGACAGCATGTCTAACACCGTCAGTTCTTTCTAATCTACAGCTAACAAAACTCACAGCTCTTCACTGAACAATTTCAATTTCCCCTACAATTCGTCCGACATTGGGGAAATTGTGAGCTTCGCTTCTACTATGGGATGGAGAATGGGTCATACTAAAATGATTAAGGAAATAATATATTGTCGGTTCGACCCATATTTCAACTCCTATTTTCCAAGAGTTTGCCGACATTCAAATGATCTTACAGAATCTCAGATCCAGAGCCCTTTAAGTGCGGACACAACAGGAAGATTCTGTACAACTCTCAGTGCTTAGGCACTATGTAAGATGCACATTTTCACCAGTACCCCAAGCCAAAGCACGCGCTGGGAATCGAACCCGGAACCGCCGAACCACAGTCCGTCGCTTAACCAAATGCGCTACAACGGGTCGTATTATTATCATATTTACATCGAAGCAGTTAAAAAAGTTATAATAAATTAAAATTGATTGGACGAATTGTAGTTACACAATAACTACAATAATTTTTTTAATAGCTTACAAAAGGACTAATTGGGCTACCAATGATTGTTCAATATCAAAATTTACCTTTTTCAAAGTAAATTAAGTTAAATCGAGATTGGGTGAATTCGGGACAACACCAAATGAAAGACGAACCTAGTGGCGAACTCGTTTTTATAATAATACAAAAGGGGTTCCCGGCTTTGCCTGGGTTTACAGTAACCACCAATGAATTAAAAAATTAATTGTTTTTTAATTTACCGGCTATTTTACGTTTGAACGATGACACGCGATAAACGCAAACGTTAAATGTGAAGTAACTAATTTTT
>JAQGBY010005905.1:0-13904 GCA_034698785.1 Mycogona germanica | reverse complement strand
CATCGAAAATAAAAATTACACTGAATTAATTACTCAATGAACATTGGAAAATATTTTCAGATTAATTAAGACCTTATTTTTCTACCGGAAAAAAATGATAGAAACTTGTTGCGAAAATTAGACTGGACAAAGCCCGCTTCAAAAAGCATCAGATTTTCATCAGGTTCAAGAAAACTGAACTGAATATCCCAGTTCCTCTATGTATTACAATCTATGCAATGAAGGATATCATGTTCTACGGTTTCACTACAGATGGAATTTAAAAAATTGCATATAAAAATACGTATTTTTGTATTACAATAGTAGCTAATAAATTAAATTCATAGAAGTAGGTAGGATCCAATGATAGTAAATTACTCAGATGGTTGGCTGATTGTAGTCCTGCAATCCCCAACCATCTGAGTAATAAATTAAAGATGATAATAGCAGTTTTCTTCCATTATATTGCGTATATATCTTTATTGTTAAAATCTGGTGAAATCTACCGGTATCAAGATACCAATCTATTTCCTAGAAAAGCATTCCATTTGAAATGATAAACGCAAGTGTTATGTAAGTTTTTACTTGGTCAGATAAGAGAGGTTTAGTCCTAGCCACGGTTACGTTTACTTATGTAACTTATGCTGTCCCTTATCCTCTTTCGGCGCTGTACTAAAAGCTCGTCGCATTTTATTACGATAGTTTGATATGCCAATATTGAAATAACAGTAAAAAAACGAATTGCACCACTCTGACTTTCATTCTTATCATTTGTGGTAAAAACACTTTTCAGAATAACGGGAAGGTTCTCCAAGAAATAATCTTGTTTTTGCAACCGGATCACTCAGCTTAAACCTACCCAGAGAACCTCATGATAGAAACCCCATCTTCTGTTCAGAAAACGCATCCATGAATATTTTTTAGCAAGTTCTCACTATTAACTGCATTGTATTCGATGATCCCGGTTTATAAAGGATACACACGTAATAGGTGGGTGCAACTCTGCGCACCTGTCGGTGTCTGTCCCGTAGATTGCGGTGCCCGTTTCCCTTCGCGTTCGTTTTCCAACTCAAACTTGAAAGAAATCTGCAACTAAGTGCGGCGACAATGGTACATTTGTATGATGCGGATTCGAGACTAACTGCCGCAGTAAATTGTATTTGGCTCTGCGCGTCGCTGACTCCGTGCACAGTGCATAACTCACGTAACCCTATCCGGCATAGAAACTACAGTGTCGGCACCTTTAAGCTATTTTTCTCCATCACAATGTACAGTATGTTCTTGTTGATGTTGGCTATTCATTTTGAACTTGTTTTTATTTCCATCCCGGTGAACATTGACGGAATGAAAAAAAAACACTTAAACTAGTAGCTAGTCTTTACACGAGCAAATAAGAACATACATGGTATATTTGAGAAAGTGGTCCTGTTCAAATTTCCTAAAACAATTTCCTATAATTTTATTTCATAAGGAAAAATAATTCGGGATGCTGGACGCAAAAACAGATAACGGTGACAAGTTTATCCAATTATTGGCTAGTATACCCGAAAATGTTACAGGAATTGACACAACATTACAAAATGAGGATTATAACAAAATAAACTATATGAATAGTTCCGATACATGGAGTGGTCGTGATGTTGATTCCAAACACACTTGCGTAAAAATAAATAAATCACATTTGAAATCGTAGTGGATTTGAGACTGCATCGCGCTACCAAAATTATACATTTAACGAATCGAGAAAAACCCGAGCATGTGTTACGATGATCAATGATTTCGACAATGATCATCGAAAGCATGTTCGGTTTTTCTCGATTCGATATGTGTAATTTTGGTAGCGCGATGCAGTCTCAAATCCACTGCGATTTCAAATGCGATGTATTTGGATCCAACATCACGACCACTCCATGTATCGTAACTGTTCATACAGTATTTTTGATCTAATCCTTATTTTGTAATGATCGTGTCAATTAATGTAACATTTTCGGGTAAATTAGTAAAAACAAACTTCACGTATTTTAATTGAATGTACTTGTTGACTTTTTGCGTCCAGCATTCAGAATACTTTTTTTCCTTATGATATTCTGCATATACCGGCATTTGGTTAATATTTTTATGTATTGTACCTCATTTTTTTTGCTTGCTAACACATTAAAAATAATTTAATAAAGGATGTTTTTACGATAAATGCATTGGAAAAAGGTGCACTTACCTTTTAGCTTCTAACATATCTCATTCCCCATTTACACAATGGATTATTTCGCGATGCTCAATGGAAATGCCATTTTCATTTAGAGACACATGCGCGAGTTTAAAGTAGCAACGTTCGAGATTCTAATTTTCTCGTTTGTGATCGTTAGACCCCAAACAAAATGACATTTTCATAGAGCAAAACGTGAACAGGGCTGGACCCATAACCTGTTGGATCTTCCTGGGTTTTGGCCCAGGATTGCAGTGGAAAAACATAACTCACCCACTCAGGGAAACACGATTCAGGAAACGATGGTTTAAAACCGACAATAAACTCCTTAGTTTTATTTAGGCCTCCCATAAATAATACGTCGCACACACAGACATAACATGACGACTCGATGGTGACCAAACTATCGATACTGTGACGTTGCAGTATGACCTGCTACGTCACAGCCAGTGATGTCAGCTCACCAGCCTCACGTCACTGAAAGGGGGCAAACGCTGCTCCCCTCGAACGGACCAATCCCTCCAACACTTTAGTGCAATGGGGCTTAAATAGATAACAATCACATGTAGTGACCTAAAATAGCCGTGTAAAGCCAAGTCGTCCGTTGGCAACCAGATTTTATTCGTGCAAGAAATATTGAAACATAACGAGGTAAGACATCTTGAACCGTTTTATTTATTCATCTTTTGGTATTCAATTGTCATAAAACATACTATCAAAACAGCTTAATATATATAATTTGTATATAATTTCAAGTAGATTACATTGCGATCCAAAAAAAAAATATAATAATGCAGAACAAACTATAGTTATGCTTTCAGTTTTCCCTGTCTTAGTTTTCCAGCTCAATTTTCCCGTCTGAAGGTGTGGGTTCAAAGAATATTTTGATAAAAATGTCAGTTTGTGCGGTCTTCATTGAAATTAAAAAAAAAAGAAAAAAACTCAAAATGCTATAATATATATATTATTTTATACTACGTACACAATGCATCTAGCCAGTGACAGCTATACACGCGCATAACCGGGAAATGCATTTAAATGAACCCCACTCGATCTATCGTTCTATTTGTTTCGGTAATCGACTTACTTAAAGGCGCACGAGTAGAGCGAGATCGAGTTGGTTAACATAAATTTAAACAACTCTCGTTCGTAGAGGAAGGGATACATTCAGGATATATAATATAATCTATTTCATCGCAAACAATACATTCGACAAAAGATTACTTCTTTTACAAAAAAAAAAAATGACAACAAATCCCAGATACAGAATTCAATTATTGCAACGTAATGCTGGTGTCATTATTCACTCTATCCAAAGCAATTGCTCGGCAGTCTGTTGAGAGAAGAAGCATGTCGCTATGGGTAAACCATCATTTTTCTCAAGAAAACGTAAGATAACTTAGACATGATGAAAAAATCTGAGAAAGAAGCGCTCGAGAAAAGAAGAAAAAGGTAGTGACAGAGTAAATAAAATGACTGTCTGGGGGCATTAGAAATTCAAATTTCTTTTCGCAGTTTTCCATTGATATGGAAAATATAAAGAAACAAAAGTCAAGAAAATGTTTATGTATTAAATGTTTTCGAATCTTTCGGCTCATATAGCACATCAATTTAAATATAAATATTCAGGGTAATTGATGATGCTCAATGAATTTCATTCATATGCATTTGACTACAAACTCGTTGTTCGTAAACAATTTCAAATTGCATTTACAAAGTACGTAGACAGTAAATGAACCAACAATTTTCAAAACTTCTTGACTAGCATGCAAACTGAAAATAAAAATTACTGTTGAAATAAAGGAATTCAATACAATTGGAATTCCAATAAGAATATTTAATTTAAAGATGATCAAAGATTTCATGTTTCTGATATTTGATCGAAGCAGACAATGAAATTAATCCTTCTTTTGTTTGTGTTTTTTTGTTTCTAAAACGTTTGCTTTGATAAAGTCATATTTTGTACAACTGCAATCGGTTTAAAATGAAAATCACCACATATGACCATATGAACCGAAATAAAAACACTATTAAGGAAAGCGCAGAGATATTTAAAGAAACAAATCGCCTAATGATCAATTACGAATAATCTACGTGTACGAATAATATGGGTTTAAGCCCAATTAAAAATGATGGCTGATAATTAAAACTAAATTACACTAACTGATAGCAATTAACATATAGTTGATGAAAAAATAATGAATTAATGGTTTGCCTGGAGCACACACTTTCCCACCTGATGCTCATGGTAAAAATTGTATCGCCTACACATAGTTTTGCGAATCTTGGTGACTTTCGGCTCCAGGACTTCGCCAAAGGAATTATGAATTAAAACACATGATGAGAATAAATGAAAGAGAAATCACAGTTGCTGACACCGCAGCATTTGCAGAACAATCGAGGAAAGCCAAACAGACTACTTGCCCTGAACAGTTCATACTCAACCTATTATTCACTAAAGATTGATGAGGTTACTGTGTGTCATTAATGCGTGATAACATAAGAAAGAAGACAATCAAGATCTGGCAAATATGGTGCAAATTGAGAATAAAGTAACGATAGAAATGTGATGCCAATAAAACAACTAGTTCTCTAATTGTATCAGTTATGTTTGAGTGGCACATTATATCATTATTTGTATTTAGAAAATAGTATACCTTGCACCACATTTGCCAAACACCATTCGAAGATCACCGGACACGCAAACATCTTGACCTTTTTTTTAATAAAATATTTGCCCAGAGGCCTATATGAAAGTATAATTTAGCATATCTTAATAGCGTGCGTTTTACTGTATACGCTTTTATCTCATAGAATCGTATATGTAGCAAACAATACAATTAAGAACGTGGTAACTGAATTGAAGGATCGCAATGACTAACGCAATTTGACAATTTCTTTTTCTTTGGTGACAACGCTCATAAAACGATTAATCGGTATCTTTGGAAGAATCTCATATTATAGGCATCCACGCTTAAGAAATTAGATAACACACACACACACAAACACACATACCCAAGCACACGCACATATTTGCAGGATCACAATAGGTTTTTGTATATTGTTTTTTTCATATTTTGTTGTTTTTCTATCTCCCTCTTCGTTGTTCGTTGTAAATTTTCCAACAGTCACCGAGGAACATTGCACGCAATTTGTGTTTCGACTTGGCCGTTGATTTTTGCTGGCGATCAAAAATTCCACACAATGATAATAATCCATCGTCATCAAAGTCATATTTCGACCTTTTCGTTTATATATATATGGACAAGTTCTTATATTTTCTGGCGTTGTTTCGAGTCCCCCCCAAATCCGAATCGCACTTTCAAGACTAATAAGTTCCATCCTCCCAACAGCTCGGCTCAACATTCGGCACCAAATTAAAAAGAGATAAAACGGAAGCACCGTCTCGATTTTTTTACGCGCCAGAGTTGTTGTTTCCGCCTGTCCACTCGACAACCATGCGCACGAGTTTTCCTAAACGTCCAACAGAGGGCGGCGGCTCTTTACGTGTTCCGAGATGGCCGTCTGCATCGCGTCTGTCATCCCCTTTTAAGCGTGGTTGTTGTTGGCCACCGCTTTGGTTGCCGCCCCCCGTGGGGGGCGCTGCGGCGTGTCGTCAATCTGCTGCACGGCTAGTGCAGGAGGCGGCCCGAATTCCACGTCAGCGTATTCCAGATCCGACAGAACTGGTTTAAAAGGCTAAAATCATAAAAAATAAAGGAATACAATAAGACAGAGATAAACACGTATCGTTCATATTGAATATAGAAACATATCATTAATTAGGTAATTCAGCTGTTGAAATTGTAATATTTTTAAAGAACGGAATGTTACTAATGATTGATTTGTATTACGATAAATATCCAAACTTGTTTTAATTTTAAATTTACCGCAAACGCTTCAATAATAATAATTGCATATAGTAGATATTATTTGAAATCATGCAAATACAGTTTTCCATACAAGAAACAAGCTTCACCAAAATCGTTAGTAGAAGAGCTCATGCAGTATCGGGGATGAAAAGACACATTAAAATAAATACAAGATTATTTATTAAAATGAAGAGGTGATTTCTGTGATCTCTCTCTGATTGACGTCCAACGATCCTCTTCATTTTAGTAAATACTACCAACGGCTCCAACTCCCTATTTTGATGATTATGTATGATTAATGCGATTGACATTATGTCATGGAAATATATATTTCTAATTATTAGACGATGAGATATATAGTTTTGCCAATATGATGACTAGACTATGTTATTAAAAAAACGAGGAGCCCAGATATACACTCTGTATAATACGTGCAGGTCGGAATATTGCCTGCCAAGGATGCATTGATGTTGTGCAACTAATAATTACGGTCTGTATTCCACGATCGCGGCAGCGTTACTTTGAAGTCGGTGATTTGTTAATCGGATGCATATCCAATTATGAAATGAAAGCATCTCAATGTCATTTTGCGTAACCTCATAATACCACTGCACATAATATTATATCTATGTAAACAACATTAGCATCGCTTCGCTCGTATCTCGCAATTCGGCGTCGGACACTCGCTGAAGTCCTGGATTTCTAAGAATCTTTAATGTTCTTATTGAAGAAAAAAAACGTTGTGATGAGCGATAAATATTTTTCCGATTGCCCACATTGCATATGCTTCTTAAGCGATATTTTCATCATCTTTGGTCGTGGGATCTCAAGAGGTCGTCATACCGCCAGGTTGCGGTAAAGGTAAAAACTTCGAATCATTTATCTGTAGCATAAAAATGCTGCTGAAATACGATACTATCTCTGCTTCAATCACCGAGCCATAAACGATTATGTATCCTGAACGGCGAGGCTGGGCTCCATCAACCAACTTGAAAATGCGGCCCAGCTCTTGGAGAATCTGCAGACACATAAACGTTTCTGGGTTAGCGCGCATATCGTCCAGACTCGTCGAACGATTCTTCTGCACCGAGCCGAACGCCAGAAAAGAGTCTGTAACCAACTACGCTATCACTCGTTAGCTAATCGAGACATTAAATAAATTTATTCGGTAGTATAACCTCGTGGATGGGGGCCAGATTACTCGTTCCCGCCTCCAACGCGCCCGCCAGATAAAATAGCGAGAAAGATGCTTCTTCTCCTCTTCACCCAGACGTCCTTGTCATTTTTAGCTTGAAATCTGAGCGGGGGGGGAGTGGGTCACATTCATCAAGATAAGATCCCACCGTTACCGCTGCATCAATGCCAGATTATCATTAATATATCAGATACGTGAACGAATTACCACTTTCAATTTGGCATTTACCTATCGCCTAAGTGTTCGTATCCTATTGAGCCCATCACGTTTCTTACTCAAATTTGGAGTGAGTGCAACCAATTTAATCTTTAATATATTTTTTTATAAATGGTTATATTTTTATTTTCAAACTCGTATTGAGAATATGGTCGTCTCGTATTGAGAATAATTCTATATGCGTGAGACACATTTTTCAGGGCACATCGTTGCGTCGGTTCATCGTCATTACAGCCAATGTACGCCAATTAAGAATTAAATCAATTTTGATATTAATTCCCGCAAAACGGTAGATAGGTATTTTAATTTCCATCACTGTAGTCGCTGCACTACAGGCGTCTCTTGGTCCTTAGGCACTATGCGAGGGGCACAATTTCACCAGTACCGCGGGATCGAAATTATTTTTAATTTAAATTTATAAAACAATAAATTATAAAACTCCAGGAATCGAGCACGGGACCGCCGAACCACAGTCAGCCGCAATACCGATTAGGCTACGACGAGTTCTTGCAAAACCCTTTTAAGAGAAGAGGGAAGAGGAAGTCTCAAGAGGTTTCTGTCTGAAACGATAGCGATATGGGATGTGGTAAATATATTCGTGCCGTTGCTGAGCCGCATGTTCGGGCTACAGTTTTTTTCTTCTTCAAAATGGTGTAGTATGCTAATCACCGATTAATTAATCGTAACCGAGATTCTTTTTCCACTTTATTGGCTTTTGTCGTGCAGCGGAATTCGACGAAACGATATGTTAGAATCAATTGTACGTAAAACCCGCCAGCAACCCATCTCCAGTAGAATTCTGCGTGGTGGCGTTGAAGTGCAGTGAAGTGATGTTGCGTTGTCGCCTGCGGCGAAGAATAGATGGCTGTCACAAGACGATGATACTCGGTTGTTCAGTATCCGCCCCTCATACATCGTAGATGGGCTATAAAATGTTGCCATGTATTTTGGTGCAATTGTGTATACTCGTTGTTTAATGTTGGTTGTCATCACCACCCGCTTTTGTCTCAAGAAAGCGGTTTCGGAGTTTGTGAATGGACGAAATCGAACATAAAACTGACGAAAGTGGGGCGTCGCTCTCAAATGCTCTTGTCGACGTTCGAGGATATTTGGTAGCCGAAACACAAACGAGTTCCGAATACCAGCAGGACTTATGATCGTAAAATAACAAGTGCCTACGCAGCGTCAATGTCTTGTAATATTATTATTGCAAAAGTTAATTAAAAATATATATTTAGGGAAATCCAGGTCAAACGATTTTCAGATAAAGTACGGACTCCTACATAGTAAAACTGATGCACCAAATAAGTATATAACGCGCCATAGAAGTACATGTATAATTTGCTTTCAAGAACTCACTATATTTCGCGTCTACACTACTTAGACAAACATTTTGCAATTTATTGCGCCGATACAATTAAAAACTGGTTTACAATGACTGTTCACAAATGTATTTGTAATATTATGGGATACTCATATTTGCTTATACCTATACGCTAAGAGGTCAATTTGTACAAAATGTACGACTCGTCCTAGCCCAGTCGATATTGCGACTGATTGTGGCTCAGCGGTTCCGGGTTCGATTCCCGGCGCGGGCTCTCGATTCTTGGATCCCGGGGTACTGGTGAAAATGTGCCCTCGACATACTGCTTAAGCACCATGAGGGGTACAGAATATCCTGTAGTGCAGTGACTTCAGTGAAATAAAAAATAATTGTATCTATTCGTTTTCTTTGGTACGTAGTGGCACTGCTTGTTGTTTGTTATGGTATAGTGGGAGATATATTCCTTTAGGTGTTTATATCATAAACATTCGAAAATATGCTGACCTCACGCTAAACATCGATGGTTGCCTAGGTTTAGAAGCGCGAACGCAATTGCTGCTCCCGAATGTTTGGCAATCACACACACCTCTTTTGCATTGCAGGATAAACTCTTATTGGGCGCTCATCACGATGACTTTAAAGAATGCCTGTGACCACATTCCAGACATTAAAAAATAAAATAAAATTTTCGGAACTCGTGTACCGGTCGATATAGATTGAGTTGGGAACATATATATTACTGTGACATTCGCTTGAGCAATTATTAGTAATCTTATTTCCAATTTAAAAGAAATCACCAATGGAATAATAGATTGCGAAAGAAAATACAAGGACCGGTTTAGAGAGATACACGAGAATGCGTATAGAAAAATCCTACGATAATCCCAGAAAGATCGTAATCTTCAGAAAGAAGAGAGTTGAGAATTGACCTCGAAATAGAGATGAGGATCTGGATTGGTGTTCCAATTCACTCCTACCTTCGCTTTTCACTGCCCGCACACACTAGTGCTTATTTGTGTCTACACTTCGGACGCAGTGTTGTCCCGACAAAAGGTCAGGACGGCGTACTCGGTCGGCCGGTCCCGCCGCTTAATCTCCAGCCCCATGCCGGCCGCATTGAGCGCGAGATCAGCGTAGACCACGCCCTCTGGCGGTACGCCGCTCGCATGCTCCGACGAGCCGTTGGAATGTTGTTGTTGTTGCGGAGACTGCTGTTGCTGCTTTTGGTACAGCGCATGGTGGTGGTGGTGATGGTGGTGAAGGCGGGAATTGGTGTCGGACGTGGTGTTGGCGTTGACGTTGGCGGAGGGACGATGGCGGGACGGATGCGAGAGCGGGGGCGGCGGCGGAGGAGGGAGGCCGGGGGTGTTCATCGTACTGGTGGCGGTGGCGGTGGCGGCAGTGATGGTGGTGTTGCTTCCGCCGCGCTGTATTAATGGGTTAGTCTGTAAAGGATCAGAGTCGACAAAGGCCATGCACAAATCGCCAATCAGTACACACAACACACACATGCTGATTAATATATTATGCATATCGGGAGCCTATTTCATTGTTTCCTCCTGAGACCCCGAACGTAATTTTGAAAGTAGCGTACCTAGTTGAGTTTTGGTAAGGTTCTCTTAGTCATTTTGACAAATTCGACTATTGAACCGGAATCTATTGTACTTTTTCATTTAATTGAACGGATGACAAAGGAGGTTCACCAGTGTGGTCGCTCTTATATTTTATTTGAAGTATTGCAGTAGTACCTGAGTTTGTCGTTTTTTATTTTGGCTCAACCGAAACGGTTAAGCCAAAATATTCCCTGGTAACAGCTCCGATCATTGATCTAAAGAAGATACCCTCAATATGGGATTTATGTTACAAAAAATCTTCTAAATTCTTTTTATTCAATATAATGTGGTCAGTTAATACATTATATAGATTCTATGGTTCTCAGGAGGATTCATTGAATACGGGACCTCATGCTGCAACAAATGGTTAGTGTATTTTTATTTTGGGCGGATGTTGGTGCGTTCTCGTAATTAGATCCACACGTGATAGGATATTGTTCACTCGAGAGCCGGACGACATCCGAATCCATGGGCTTGGTCATGGGGCGCCAACTGTACAGTACTGTACACAATTAGCGCTACCGGCCGCAGGCACATCTGGCCCATTTCGAATTAATTAGCTCAGCGGCTCTGGTGCCAGTCATAATCCTGCTAGCGGATAGATCCTCTTCATTGAACAATATAGGATATAGAGGCAAGAGCATTATCTGACCCATGTTTTTAAAAAATGATTAACAACTGAAAACAAAAATTCATTTTAGGCTGATCAGACGTACAGAAAATGTTCTTAAAATATCGTTTATAATTTTAATAGCTTTAACAAAAATGTTCGTTGAAGAGTCCTACCAGCTTTATATCCTCACAAATTATATCCTGTAAAGTCTCACAAAAATAGTTTGTTATCGGGCCCATAAAATGATTGAATCGACCCATGAATCTCTAATAACCTCTGCGAATCGCTATATCACTACATTTGACAAACAGATAAGTACAACGTTACGAAAGTGTCGCCTCTAGTCCAATGTCATGAACCAGCAATACGCATGTAGTTTCATATAAACAGGTGGCTCCCCGCACGTCACTTGACGTTTATATTTTCGGTTTACCGAAATAGACAATTCAGAATAATCGCCAAGTTTATTTAATGTCGTTATTTATAATGACTAATGGATTGCATAGTTCATGCGCATAATACTATTGTGATTGCGAAAATAAAAGCGCAGTAAATGATTTTCTCTGTTGCAATGTACTTCGCGCAAGCCTATCAGAAATTTCAAAAATCAATGTCCGGTTAGATATAATGTTATGCGTTAGATATAATGCCGTACGTGCTATCAAACCCCATTTCAATGATTCTGAATTCACTTCCACCAAGTGAGTGCCGGTACAAGTACGAGCGAATATTTTTGCCATAGATTCCAAACGCAACGCGAAATGACAATGTATTGACACGGCTGAGAATGATTTTTCTGTCACCGAGCAGTTGTTTTTGCAAACATTCTAAATTCTAAAACATAATTTTGGCCATAAACGACTATACGACTAAATGTTAGTTTTTATTTTTTCATGATAAGCTATGATTAGAAGTGTAATCGGGTTTGTAATTAGACTACAGGAAAATAAGGAGCCAAGTGGCAAGCTTTAATTTAAATAAGTAGCATGCGCTTCGTTCATTTCGCCCAGTGTATGTACCTTTGCTAACAGTGTGGTTTCAGGGGCAGCGCGATCATCGACACATTTTTGAAACACGAACAGCTCATTTGGGAAAACGGATGAGCGACGCAAATGTTTTAGTTGTAAATGAATTCGATCATACATAATTTATATACTCTGTATATTTGGAATTTCGGTTGGATAGGTCCTTGTTCAATTTCCGTTTAGTGGTTCATGGTTTATCGAAATATTTGCCAACTGAATAACTCCATCGAATGACTGACAATATTTGTGAATTGGGGCAAATTATAAATTATATAATTGACGCAATCATTCGGTAATGGTTTAATTTATGCTTGAAAACTGTTTTTGTATTGATTAATTTTACAAAAAAATGAACCCGCTAACTTTCATTTTGGACATTTCCACGGTATTTAAAGTTTTCAACATTAAATTTAGAAACAAATATAAATTGCTTAATATTCTACATATTAAAGTAGATTTATGTTATTTTCTTCGCTGTTTATGACAGATATAATACATTTTATTTATTATATTATTTGGCCTCCTTTAGTCACAGAGAGAGCAAGATAGAAAAAGTAGAGCCACATTTTCAGCTACCAAATATTTACGAGGGAGCAAGATGAAGCAAGTTGGTAAAGGATTGCGCTCTACAGGGTGTACTCTGCAGGAATCTCCTACATTTACGTATAGGTGAATTCCTATGTAATAGGCCCTATATTTATAACGACGTCGTGACAACTCCCAGACCGGTTGAACTTTGATATCCACAGCACCAAACAGCAGATAAAATGCTGAGCGTTTTTTTATATTGCCGACTGCAGGACGATTTCATCCAACATTCATAACTACAGTATAGTAGTATATTGAGTTTCTGCAACGCTTCTTACACTGCGTGTATATATACAAGTGGGGACAACAACAACTATATTTTTTATGGAAAAATATAGAAATGTAGAGAGAGATTTGGAGCGAATGACCCCGATCTTGTAGATCTATTTTTTTAACATTCGAAAGGCTTCAAAAGCATTCACGATTTTTTTCAATAGATGATCAAATAATGCATAGTGTACTGTATATAAAAAATATTGCTTCGACTCGAGATGCTATTGAACAAAATTCCTATTACAAATCGAAGATATCATATTTAAGTTATTTCGTTTTTAACAGTATTTGGATAAGTGTAATTTGGTCTCAAATGTTTTGTTTGTGGAACTGGCATTCACAGTGATTGATTAAAAATAACTGACTATAACAGAAGTTGACGCAGACATTTTGCTGAGAGTGACGTAGCCGTCTCAGACACTTTTAGTGATTTAAAGGCCGTTCTTACCTTGGAAGCTCGTAGCGGTAACAGGAGATTCTGATAAATGTGTCGCATTTTCGTTGGGCTGTAATCTCTAGGTGCAGGGACTGGTCTTTCGAGCAACTCCTACGGGGTTCACACGGAACAGCGCAAGCAAAACAAAAACATACAGGAAAAGGGGAGAAAAAGCATGCCGAAATATGAGCACAAATGTTCATGCAATAAGCAAAGCATCATGTTAGAAAAGCATCTGCCAGCAACTCACAAAAAGCCAACAATTATTTAATACAAACTCATGTTTATCGTACAATAGTTATTAATTGATCTCGATCAACCTTTTAATTTTGTTACCGCATTCACTGAAAATGTTTAAAAGGGGATGACAATTTATCGTTAAAATCATTATGGACAACTTGAAAAAATGTTTTTATGATTAAGCATCTTTGCTACATAACCATAAAAAGCGCTTAATTCCCAAAATGAATCAATCTTTCAAATCTACAAATTTTAAATAAATAGTGTTCTGGAACACGCCGAGACAGATATTATTTTAAGAAGAGAAATAAACCATTTCCAATAAAA
>JAQGBY010005904.1:0-13905 GCA_034698785.1 Mycogona germanica | reverse complement strand
AGCAGGAAAGGACAAGCCACAACTCAGCTCAGACAGAAAACCTCACGCCAACCTACTGATTACTGATTATATACGGGGAAAGGAAATATCAATAACTGAACAACCGAAATATCGATCCCACCGGCAACTCTTGCAGTAATTCGTAGATATAACTCTGAAGATTATTCAGCAGAAATAGGGATCGACCCCAATCAATAGCAGTCTTCCCAATTAACACAAGCGGTATTTTTTTGTAGAAGACAATTTTACAAAAAGTTGAATTTTTAAAAACGAAATTTTTCCAGATCCCTTGTGAATTGATCCATAGATTAGTTACCAGACAACTACTTAAATAATCTTGAGATTCATAAAACAAATTAAATGATCATAATAGGTCATAAGTCAGTTACTTTGTCGCAGTTCCAACAGTCGCAAAAAAATATATATAACCATCGTCAGTGACGCACCACTCAACAAAAATGTTTTCTTTTTGGAGCTAAAAAAATCAAAGTCAACTTCGATTCATGTTACAACTGTAAACAACGAGTCACTGGGGAAAATTCGAAATGGCGAAAAAATATAGATCAAACGCGAAATGCAATAAACGCTTTTTCCTAAAGTTCTTTGGTGACAACTATTGTCACGACTAAACTCACTACAGGAAACGTTTTCTGCAGTTTCAAATTTGAATTGAGTTCCCCATGTTCTGTTTTACATATTTTCTTCAATTATCCGGGTACTCGCATAGTGCCTAAGCACCATGAGGAGTACGTAACACCTGTAGTGCGGTTGACTACAGTTGATTGGGGGTAAAATATAAATATATATTTTAATACCAGGGCGGCTTTCCTCGGGTGAAATTTGATCACAGCAAGGCAACATACGTACTAAATCTTCACTAAGGTTTCGAAAACTCCTTTCAACTTAGGCGTATATGTACGTACTCAATTACCCCACACAATCCCAATTTAGTTTCAACGTCTGTCATTTTTTCCATTACTTTTTGTGTCTCGTTCATGCTGCCTAAAGTCAACGGAAAACGTCCAGAGATTAGTTTCCATGAAATAATCACAAATGCTGACAAACACAACACAACATTTTATCTCATGCCATTCCGACTATAAAAGCGAGGTGAAATTTTGCTGTTGTGTTTGGTCATTATTTTGCTGTTTAGATCCGTAAAAAACGGGACACCAATTTTGTAATAGGACACAAAGTAATTTTAAGCGCAATTTGAATAGTCAACATCCGATAGATGTAACAGGAATGGCCGCATTCTAGCAATACACCACAGCGTAATGAAATTCCACAACCAGAAATGGCGCGCACGTTCCAAAAACAAAGACCGACAGATGGCGCTATCAGTGGAACCTTTACCAGCCTCAAAAGGGCGCGCGGGTTCGAAACCATCAACTAATTCATCAGGAGAGAGCCACGTAGAAATACGACGTTACGCGCATCTTTACTGTAAACGTTCAATAGGAACCCACTCCAAACCTGAACCCGCTCAGTGCTCTTCCTTTCTTCCCCCTGCGACGTAGCGGCTTGTGGTGGCGGGGGTGCGTTACGAATCGTACGTCCACCATTTTTCATTCAGCGCCGCTTCCAAGAGTAAACGCGGGAAAAATAGTGACAGGGTAGGGGGGAGAGCGTGGACTAGCGCCTTGTTCGTGTTCGGCAGTTGGATACGGACGAGTCCAACCGGCGCCTGGCAAACAAGAGGGGACAAAGACACCGCTAAGGTGCGTTCTCCTATTTAAAACCCGGCAGAGGCCAGCTTCGCGCTCTTTCGATACATGTATGAAATTCGAAAATCGGGGTTGCCGATTGCGTCGCAGCCGGCAGATGCAAACAAACAGCAGCAGTAAGCGCCTCTCTTCGTCCTGCAGGGTGCGGAACGCAGGTGGATCCAGGAACAGGGTGCTGTCAAGAGTTGTCCCTCAATTCAACGGAAAGCAGACTTCTTGATATTCAACTAAGTGCAACCAAAAAAGAACTAATGAAATTTAAAAAACGCCATTTCAGGCAAATAGACAACTTAAAAAACTAAACGTACCTGATCTACGAATTATTTTTGAGTAACCCTGTTTTAATCATCTTTTCACAGCCGCAATGGAAATTGTTTGCGGTCCTTAACATTTACTTTATAACACAGACCCACGACAAAGAATTTCCGAACTATTCGAAGCAAAACCCACAGGTTGTCTGCTCAAGCATTTTAATGATGTATTTGAATATTTCTCAGTTCATCCTAAAGTTTCAAGCGACTTTAGCCAAGCAGGCGGCGAACACACCTGCGATTGATTATCATCCCCCACAGTCTTTTTTGTCTGCCTTTGGCGGGAGAGGGCCCAACCTACAAAAGCAATCTTATCACTGGGTGACCCTATGTTTCCTAACGAGCGAAACCGTCGGCTCTGCTTCACCGGAGGACTCTCTCCGGTGACAGCAAACTGAGCGCGCGGGAAGGATGAAGGGGCGGAGGGAGAAGGTGTGTTGGCGGGAGAGAGAAGAGTAGAGGTTTCCCTCCAACAACGCCGCCGCCGCCACCGTGTGTGTGCGTGCCGCGTAATAAACCCCACTCGGGAGCAGAGCGAGGGCACATACTTATTTTCGTGAGACCCAGACACGCCAATCTCCATATAATTGTTGACAATTTTCACATCAACGCGTCACCAGGAAGGGCAGAAGCGCGCGAGAAACTGTTTTGGAAAAAACAAATTTCTCGCCAATTGAGTTCAAAAGTAGATTATTCAAAATGTCGCACATAACGAACAGATTGCCTTTGTTTCCTCATAAGCACGCGTGCTTCGTGTACCCAGGATCTCAGGAAACTAGCTATCCACCCCAAAGGCAGCAGGCAGGCGTTTTTTTTCTTGTTTCGCTCGCTCCCTCCCTCCCGTGAATCGTAACCGACAAACGGGAGGGACCGATCGGGGTTCTGGATTGAGTGGCGGGGGGGGGGGGGATCGCCCACTTGATTCGACCTCCGGCGGGCAAACACCGGTTTTGGCGCCACATTTCAGATCATTCTAACGGTGAAACCTAACTCATTTTTAAAACAGCAGATTGTCGATGCTGCTAGCCCACCCCCTACAGAATCAACAAACAAACTTTGACGAAAAAAATCTCCTATTCGCAAATACAATTTCCGTTGACTTAAGGACCACCTATTTTCTAAAGACGCAGGCGATACGTATACTGTCGATAACGTCACTCACAACAATCTCATTACGATTGACCAAACCGATCTCATACGAACCGCAGTCATTATTTAAAAAGAAACTGTACCTGCAGCTAGTTTGCCAGAATACGCTGTGAGCTGAGCTGATTATCAAACAGCTCTAATACAGAATGCATGAAAAAGTGAAACTATTTGACAATCCAGTTTTGGTATCGACAGAAAAGACGAAATGAAATAAAATAGTTTTACTAATAAAGTATAACTCACCGACCCCACAGTAGAAATGAGATACTTTTCTTAACTACCTTTCCAGTGCGCTTCTAGATCTTACGCCCAGGGACAGATTTAAAACCTCTTGCGAGAAAGTAGGACGAACAGAGCCACGACAGAAACGATTTTGTTGACACATTGAAACGGACGAGCTGTTCTAACAAACTAGAATACAGTTTACACCTGCCAATCATGGCCCAAGTGCTACGTCCCGCCAAATCACTAAATATACCAGATATACATGTCATTGAGACATGTATACACTAACGAACACATGACTATCGAGACAGTGCTATATTTTGCGGGAATTTTAAAATTAGAATAACCCTCGAATCTCACCAATAGATCTTTAAAAAAATAATTGTATGACACTTAAAAATTTTAAACCTGTCATATTGACCTATCCACTGCACAATTTGACAAACTGCCATTGAAAATAGCTATTGTCAGACTGTATAGATTACGCTTTTCCACACGAACGGAATAAACTAACGCTCAGATTGTCAAATAAGAATTGTAAGTATAAATTAAGAACAAAAAAATATATCGTTCATTCGTGACTGAACGCGACAAAACGCCAGATTCACAGAATCTTTGGAAACATGTCCGGAATGGAACTTTTAAGAAATAGGGAGTTGGAAGATCGATTAATTTTGCAGCCCAATATTGGTACCGGATAATCTAAAATTATCTTCGATCTCTTGAAGAATATTCAAGGAAAGCAAACTCCAAACAGCAACTGGGACTCAAACTTCTTATCCTGCGAAAAATCTCATTCCAACGACGCACTCTCCTAGGAAAATACGAAAAAGATACATTTATTTCATCGAAAACTAAGAACAATTTCATCAAAGGTTTAGCAACTGACAAGTTTCAGCCAAACCAAATTTCAAAATGAATCTAGTTCTTTCAGAGGAAAAGCTGCTTCCCTCGGCAAAACAATGGACGCGATTGGCTGGAAATAAATGCCAATCGATAATGGCGAAGAGGAATCACTTCGGATTTTTGTACTGACCTCGACAAAGTTCAAATTACAAGAGAAAAAAAAGCGGCCGGCATTTTTGTATCCGGGGGCGGCCATGACACCTCGCCAGCCCAATTCATACCGTAACTTTCCACTCTTAAATCCAATCGACCGGTCCGAATCTTTTCCCCAGTCAATCAATAAAACTCCACCCACCACTCTCCAACCTCTATTCCAGAAAATTTGAGATTAACGGAACGACCGAAGCCTTCACCAATGTTCAATCATTCATCAGATATGCGTTCCACAGGGTTTGAGTTCAACGCGAAGAAAAGGCATCACCAAGCTAAACTAGTACAGTGTGAACATGGTAAAGACGTTAGGCCTATAGCCCGGTTTTTTGAAAATAATGGCGGTGCGGTCGCGTCGTGACATCGAGTCGCGAAGCCCCCAATGGCGGCCCGGTCTCAACCAGAGGTAAACCCAAATTCGTCGTTCGTCATAATAAACTACGACACGTAAGGCAATTCCGACAGCGCGGTCTACTAAAGCAAACCATCAGCCAACGGTTGGCAACAATTTCCAAAGCTTACGAGACTAGACTCCATTAAAAACTCCGATTTACTTCAACCCCCCACCACCACGTCAATGGAAGTGAATGGCGGGAACCGGGGGTTACTAGTTTACATTGCAAATTCAAAGTGCTTCCAAATGGCGGCGTTTAACACTTCAAACATACCTACCCACTGCGCTGGATTTGTTTAACATTGCCGCCCCCTAGCGGCATAATCACAATGTTAAACGCACCGCCATCTGGAAGGTCTTCAGAGTTTGGGGGTTGCAAATCGGGCTACCCAGGGTTACCAGCGCCGGTCAATGGAGAAAGCATGGTGCGTATACGAAATATCAAAATGTCAGCTAGCAATACTCACTTCGGCTGGCCTCTTCTGTCCCTTGACTTCCGTCTTCGCATCAGCAGAACCCTTCTCGTTGGTCTCCGGCACACTCTCCGTCGCCTCCGATCGTTCCTCTGTGCTGCTCATTTTGAAATTGGTGTGGTTTTTGCGGGATTTTTACACCGGGTCGGATGGGACAACAGGGCTGTATGTCTGCCTTTGTTCGCGGGTGCGTTAAAATGGCGTCGCGTTTTGTGCGCCGACTAGGCTAGACGAGCGTCGACTTTTGCTATGCGTCGTTCACATAAGGCAGACGATTAGGATACGAGTGAGTCGCGTCTTGTTATTGGATCTAGCTGGTCTGCCATATTCGTTGGTGCTGTCTTATTAGGTCGTCAGTTACATGTAAACCCTGGGCAAAATGCATTTATTGAACCCAATTCTACCACACAACAGAAAAAATTTATAACAACTTTTTAAATAGCTTGGGAAAAAAGTAGAGAAATCTTTTTCGAAAAACTGACTCACTTTTGTCGATGTGGTGCAAAGTGTTTTCCAGTTGTCAGTCGGGATTCGCATGCAAATATAAATTTTTGTTTCTGGAAGTTTCCAATAATGTGAAGAAAAAAAATTTTCAGCAAAATTTTGTGATTCTGTTTTCATACAAGCACCGCTCCCATTGGATTTGTGCCCTGTGCAGTTGTCCAACGATAACCTTTAATAAAAGTGAAGTTAAAGGGACCGTTCTGATCCTAATGCTAACCTGGGGTTCGTTAACATATGCTTAAACATGAGTGAATAGCAACCATTAAAACATTTTCCAGATGTACAACGCAACTCGTCTGTATTTCAATTACATTGTCTTGTGGCTGTTTACCATGCCAAGCTGAATTGTGTAATCGCGGCCATTTTCGAACGCGATTGAACAGGTGAATGCGAACGACGTACAACTACTGATACACAATTATTTATACCCATAAAAATAATATTTTTACTTTTACATTACTTTACAATAAGCCTGTATATCTAAGTTTTTAAATAGTAAAACATTTGGTTACTTAACAAAATTTTCTGTGACAAAATAGAATGTACTGAAGTCGAGAGTATCTTGAGTTATCGTGACGTCATCAGTCTATGCGCATGCGCGTTCCGTTGTCGGCTCTTGTCAATTTCGTCATCAATCTGCTAGAACGTCCGGCGACGAGAGTGCTTTTGGAGGCTGCGTGTCGGAATCAAGATGGTGAGTACTTTGTCGTGAATTTTTAGGGCTATGGCCTTCGTTATCGTGATTCATCCAGCTATGGCTACTTTGCCGAGAAAAGAATTTGTGTTCCACACGATCTAAAATCGATGACCAACCGATTGGTGTGATTATTTTTCGAAATTTATAAATATGTGAACCGTGCGGTACCACTTAACCGAATGGATAGTTCTATGCTGGTAGGCCTACTTTCGGATGAAACGTCGCTGAAACAAGGATTATCTGAATTGCTTGGAATTGATGCAGTGTATTAAAAACGTAAATTTCGAATTTTATTTAAAATTGCGACCTGTACATGTGGTGGACCTAGGTATGTGGCCAAATCTTAAAAATTGATATAGGCCTACTCAAATCTGAGCAGGTGAGCAGGTCATGTGCAGTGTTTGTTGCCTGTTCAAATCCTTGCTGGGGTGGGTGCGTGTTTATGTGCCCAATGGTTTTGGCCTACCCTGTAATCATTAGTTTCTCTTATTTGGCCTAGGCATGCGCAAACCGCGTGTTACGTGAGGAAAATTAATGGAGACATCACATAAGCACTATTTTCAACTAGTCCTAGCCTAGCGAGACTATATACATGCGGATGAAATGGTTTTTCCAATGAACCTTTTCATTTTTTCATTCCTTAGGTGAACGTTCCGAAGTCGCGGAAGACGTTCTGCAAGGGGAAGAAGTGCAAGAAGCACACCCTGCACAAGGTGACGCAGTACAAGAAGGGAAAAGATTCCGTTTATGCTCAAGGTGAGTGGCGCAGCAGTTGGCCTGAAACGTATATTAGTGTCTGGTCTGGTCAAAAACTACAGTATGCATAATTCTTGAATTTGGTCAGGATTGATAATTTTTGCTTGGCCTAAGCTTATGCACAGTTCAATGCAGTGCGTTTCTCCACTAATTTTATTTAAAGAAGTTCTACTTGCCTCAAAAACGTTTCTGAACATTAGAAATTCGTGGTTAAAAGATTAAAAATACCACAAGTTATAATTAAAAATATTATATCCACCTTATTCACTTTCATATTTTCAAAATAAACAAGTGGACTCCATTTGTTTTACTCATAATTTCAATAATTAAAATGTTTTATTGTTGAGATTCTCTGCTTGAAATTTAAAATAAGTGCATCAGGTTTCAGAAACTCAACATGAAGTCTGTAAATGCATTGGCCTGTCAATATTTGTCCATACCTGGTCTTTCGACCTTAGACATAGGACTCTCCTTTGGGAGCTGCTTGCGGATACATAATATAATTGTTACCCACGGCAAATCAATCTGGCATACCCAATATATAATGGTAAGCTTGGTGTTCAATCCGTGGAACAGTAAACTCAATGCTCTGGTGCGCTATGTCACCGCGACATCTCGTTTAGCGAACAGGTTGCGGCGATACGAAACTTGAGAGCACAAACTAAATTTTTCTGTTTTTGATAATTGTTTTTTTTTTAGCATTTTGTAATATTCAAAAAAAAAGTTGGGTGTGATAAAAACATTTCTTGTGTGTCACTTCATGATTTGCTTTATTCTAAAATTCGTCTCACTATCGTTTTTAATGTTTGGAATTCAAAAATTATTTTAGTTTATTTGCTTTTCTCTTGTATCCTGAAATTGGTTGGTTCGGGTATTAAACGTCTTCAATGGCTGTTCACATCTTATGTTAAATTGAAGAATTGTTCTTTTGTGTACTATATTTAGATGCTGGAATTACTATTCTTGATGTTTTTTAAAATTATTATTCAGGTAAACGACGTTACGATAGAAAGCAGCGCGGTTATGGAGGTCAGACGAAACCCATCTTCCGTAAAAAGGTAGGTAATCGAGCACGAATTAAGCTAAATCTGGATATTGTCAAGATACCACAGACGTTGCAGTTGTTTTTGACGTTTTATCTCGTCTGCGTTATTGTGCATGAATTGTATGGCATAATGTACCGAAATGAATTGGGTAGCTAATGCTCAGACCTAAGTTTAAACTGAAAAACGAATTCTTATTGTTAATCTATTTAATATTAACTATCAATTTATGTGATACTATTAATATACTATTTGATTCGTAGGCCAAGACTACCAAGAAGATTGTCCTGAGGATGGAGTGCACTGAGTGCAAATACAGGAAACAGCTACCATTGAAGAGGTGTAAACATTTCGAATTGGGTGGAGACAAGAAGAGGAAGGTTAGTGTCTATTTAGTTGGCCTGTCGTGCGGACAGTTCGTGGTGGCAATAATTGGTGGTGCCTTTTGTCTTTCAAAAGATTGCAGTTTTCGATCTGATAATTGTATAAAAATGACTAGGCGGCAAAGAGTCGCTAACCATTTATCGCTGTAGCATGACTAGTAATAATCTATTTTATAGTCTGACTGTTAGAAATTAAATGTATTCAAATTGGGTAAAGGTATCCTGTAAATTGCTTTCAGCAGGACTTATGCCTGCCCAAGTTCTTGAGCGATTAGTCAATGTCGAAACCAAAATTAACTTTAAAAATAAGACCAATCTACTGAGAATTTATCGTTACATTTATTGGTTTCCGCTATTATTGACCTGTTGCTTTTCTTTCTTTTTAGGGACAAATGATCCAGTTCTAAATGTAAATAAAATGTACAACAAAATAAAGCTGTTAATTAATATTTTTCGTTTGTCATATCGTGGTCTTGGTGGTTATTTTCTGTTTAAGTGTATAGTTCTATTATATATAATTTCTTCATGGCAAAGTAGTCTTGCTTTCCACAAAGTAGAGCCGCAGTGTTCACGTATCGGTCAAACTGCCTGTGAATCTGAAAATTTTAAATATAAAGTATTTCTAACTAGTTTGAGATGTCGTTAAACTTCGCCGAATAATGACAAATGACCTCTTAATTAGTCCTAGATACATTTTATTTAGTAATCTTACGTTTTTTACCAGCGCGTCCTGTAAATACTAAACCGTTTGGAGTTTTGATTTATTTATCAGGCTTTTAGGAGATTTGTTCGGTTATGCCAGTGTGCTTCGTGGATTGCTAATTTATTCAGACTTCTGTTTTGCCTTTGTGTGCCAAATAAGGTGGGTGAATGTTGGTTAGGAAAAACATTTTTGAGAGATTTGTGCGCTGCGTCGAAAGAATTTTTCAATTTGAAGACCTGACTGCGACGGTCCTGGATTCGATCCTGGTACAAAAGATTCATTCAAACAATTTGCATTTTAATAAAATAAAGAAAATGCCGGCCGGCTATCACTGATCGTTATTTACGATTCCATCGATCTGGACAAACAGTTCAGCTGAATCCAACAGCGGTTGCAAAAAAATTATAAGGGTGTTCACAACTGAGGACCCATGTGAGCTTGCCGATTATATTGGAATCTCTCATCCTGAGACCTTAATCTCAAGACATCCTGTCGTCTTCATTTTGGTAGTTTCATAAAATTAAGACATTCCTATTAATCCTTTGCTTTGTAGTTTCATCTTTTGCCAGACATTTGGAGACGTCCAACCTCATAAAAAGAAAGGATCGCTTTTTTATGTTCATCGCAACATTTTTTTAGATTTTTTTTTTTTGCAACGTCACTATATAATTAATAATACAAGATTAGACTGAAGTTATTTGCAGTATTTATTTTTTTGTTTTTTGCCAAAAAGTAGGTTTCTCTTGAGATTTCATATAAGCGATGTATAAAAAAAAATAGGGCGTGGAGTTCTTTCTACAGTAACTAGATGGCGCCACAACTAGCTTTCCCAAAAAACTGCAGTGCGGTCAGAGACGCAGCGGTTGGAGAAAGTCATCACTGAACGTCACTTCTGGTAGAGCGCTCTTGCAATTATGAGCTGCAGATGGACTAGGAGACAGGAGTGAGCTTTTTTTCGCTCATATAGCACTACCCCACAAAATATAGTGCTACATTCGAGTCGGTTTAATTTCCCTAGTTTCGAAACAGGTTTTCGTCTTCAAAATTAGAAAATTCTAGAAGTGCGTCTGTGAGATAAATTATTTCATAAATAACAAGAAGATTGTTTCCTTCATTCAATAAATTTATGAGAGATGATCGATGAGAAAATTAAATTTCGAAATTAAGAATTCGGGTCGTTCTGCATGCTTTGCGGGTAAAATTCTATTGGCAGCAGGAGCAGTCTAATGAATCGTGTTGGTTTCTGAACGCGCCCGATGACGTATGCGCCGTGGACAGCTACGGGGTGTGATCGCGGAAGCAACCGTTGTTGGTGTTTTTGAAGTCTTGAAAATTTTCGTTCATTGCAGCGGGAAGAATCGTCTGTGGTTGTTGTTAAAATAATTCCCAACGAACTAAACTATACAAAATGCGAGAAATCGTGCACATACAAGCCGGCCAGTGCGGTAACCAGATCGGAGCCAAGGTAAATACCAGCAAATAATTTTTATTTTATCAGAGCGTTGCCAAAAATCCATATTTTTTAAAAATAAATTGGGTACACAACAGGTCATCGACTGACTGCGCCATTGTCTAGTGTTTCTGCAGTCGTTTGATCTCTTGTGGTTCCTAATTAATCTTTATTTTCGCATTATTTATCGAGTGGACTATTCGGCAAATCAATAGAAATAAAATTGTGCCTACTCTGACATTAAATTTCGGTTTGACATGTAACAAGGGCGCGGCATGAAGATTCTCAAATCACCAAGATTAGGGTGATTTTAGGAATATAGTCTGGAGTAAATAAATGACTCAAAAGCAAATTACCAATAGGCGCGATGGTGGCGCCACCTGGGGCGTATCCATAATTTACCAGCAGCGTCATTTTAGTCAGATTATATCTAGGCTAACCAGAATTGAGTGACTGCAGCTCGAACCTTTGCCGGTTGAAATTCTGCTCTACCATCGATCGGTACATGAAATAGTTCCCAAATTAAAAATGGAAGTTGCATAAAATTTTCATATAGCTTTCCTTGAAATTGTTAAATCCATATATGCGCGGTACTTGTGCGATTATTTTGAGTTCCTGATGTTTATGGCTTTTAAAATTTACCAGAATTTTGACATTCACAAACAAAGCATTTATTCGAAGTTCGATTGGGTTTAACTTAACGTTTCGAAAGTCCGCTTGCAATAGATCTCTCCTGAACGATTTTCTTTTCGTTTGTTAAAAATATTAATTTTTTTGTCGATTAGTATTGACCAGACTAGTTCTGTGACAAAATTTAGTGTGCTTTTTGCTAATTTGCTGTGGAGCTTCCACAAATTTGGCGGGAAAGAAAAGCTCTTATCGATTGCAAATCGCGCGGGAAAAAAAATCGCTCCTGTAGTCACAAAATTGAGACAAAGGTCAAAAACGAAATAGTCGTCGTATTGATTGGATGGATAATCTTGTACATGAAAATGCCAATTTGCCCAGTATTGTATGTAAGAAAACTAGATAGCCGCTTGCCCTGCCTGACTAATTTTTAATCTTCATCTCATAAATTTCCTTAGGTGGGTCAGTTTTCAAAATTCGTTAGGTCTGTTAGTTTTGAACGCAGCCGCTAGTCCGAATATCCTGAAAGTCCATTCAAAGATATATTATTGTGAACCTAATGACCCTTATGGCCAAACTGAGCGAAGTATCATTTTATTTGTAACTGGTTAATTCACCTGTAATGGTTTATTTTTGTGTCGAGTCTTGTTGTTGGCAGACTGCGCCGAAAATAAAAAAGATGGCCGATCGTATGGGTTGGCCCCTCGCTGTCATAAAATGTTAAAAAATAAGTTGAGTGAGAGGAAGACCTTCGCCAAACATTTCCCCCTTTTGTTGCTCACCTGCCCTCATCCCCCAGCTCTATTCCTTTCCTTCACCCCAACATCCTGTTTTAACAAAAAAAAGTCTTCTCCTGCCAAGCGAATTCGCTGGATGCCTTTGACCACACCAACTGCTAAGCAAAATACTGAGCTACAGTACTGAGGAAGCGAGGCCGGCGCATCTGGTCATGCATTACGATGGTGTGTCGTCGAGCAGTTCAGATTTTCTTACTCGAATTTCTAGGAAACGTCTTGGGTTTGTCGGTCGGTGGGCGTGTGTGTAGAAAAGGAGCAGTCTTGGGAATTAGATTTGCCTTTCGTAATTGAGACTAATCAGAATAGGAAAATCCTAAAGGCCAGTTATATTTTCTATTTTTTGGAACAGTTATCAGAAGTGGAACTAATGAATTGTGACTCATTTTCCTTCTCAGTTTAGATATATTTTGGCAGTTGTAAAATTTGGGCGTGGCGTGGATTTGGTCATCTTTCGATGTGACAGTGTAGCAAAACAATTAAGATCCGCGTTATGCGGGATGCTATCGTATTATCGTACGAGTGCCACCCCCAATTGGCCAGAAGTAGCAGCAGCATCGGCTCAGAATCGATTTGCTCATTGCCGTGGTGACTCACTTGCAGCATTGCAGTATATCTATCGTAAATCCAATTTATCAGAAAACGCGAGTTGTGTCTTTTGAAATCTGACCGCCGCCAGTGAGCAGAAGCGGCTAGATAATCTAACTCACAAACTGAACACGTCGATAATCGAGTTTAGTCTATTTCTGAGTATCGCGAGGAGCCGAACAAATGGGGGTACCTGGGGGTCTAGTCAATAAATTTCGGGGGCGTTGATTAAATACCCTGTAACGTTATATTGTGAAAATCATATCTTTAAATATTTTTTTGCGTAAATTTGGGAGTGACTTAAGATTGGGAGATATTAATATACATGCTAGAGTGCAGGAAAGTTGGTTCAAATGATGAGCGGAAGGGTTGGTGGGGGGCTGCTGCCAGTTTAATGGTGTCGCCAATTTGACAATTAACGCATTGTCGGACCTGTCTGGCCTCAATTCAAATAGATGGGATCTGGTCTGCCCACGCCCCAACAGGCTCGTGTGGCTCGCACTATACGGGTAGGTTTTTGCATTGGGGAGATCTTCAAATTTAGCCATCTGATGCAAAGGTTAATTTGTCTCGACAGATTGAATAATTGGACAACCACCTTCGTCTCGTTTCGTCAACGATTACTTCAACTACTCCAAAAGTACAAATTGTTTACCACAAAATTGAGTTGTAGTGTGGTGCTAGTTTACTGGCAATGTGATAAGATACCGCAAATTACTAAATATTTATTGTGTTTCCGGTTTAATTTGCTAATCTGTTAGATAGTATCTGATCAAATAAAGGGGTTCATAAGTTGAACGTTTCTAATCATTTGCTGGAGCTAGAATTTGGTGTGTTCCTTTGTGAGCCGGGCCAGTGCCAAAACGCTAGCCTTAATGGCCCGGCTGGGGGAGGGGACGAGGGAGGCCTGCCTTAATTTAAAACGCGGACACACGACGACTCTTCCATTTGACGACGGCGGGGTGCCGGCTGGCCAGCGCAAAAAAGGGAAAAAGGCAATCTGAAATGGCGTGACCAAATTTCGC
>JAQGBY010005903.1:0-13909 GCA_034698785.1 Mycogona germanica | reverse complement strand
CATACTCGCCACTGTCTGGCTCTCCATCCTCGATGACTGTCCTGATACGCCCTCTATCGGGGTCGGCTGCCCCGACAAATGTTTCTGCCGCGAACGTGCGAGAGCGTCCACCACGGCCAGTGCCAGAGAAACCTAATGGGTTGTACGAGAGAGAGAGAGAGAACCAGTGCGGGCCAATCACACATGGATTTCCCTCAGCTATCGTACTATCGATAAGCTATTGGGCTTTTTCTTCTTCTTTTTTGGAAGGTTTATTACCTACCGCCGTTCCATGTGCGACATTGGGTTTCAATTTGCCACCGCCGGTGTCGCCTTCATGTCGCCGGGTGGCCATAAGCGGCCAGCTCGTAGGGTTTACGGCCAGCTCGTCTTACTCGTAGATCTGGCATCTTCCAGGATAAACAGTAACTTCGAGATTTCAATTAACGTAAATGAGAATGAATCCCCCCGCCCCCTTCAAGTCCAAAATTGATGTAACATCATCATCTATCTAGATGAACAGACATTCGAAATGTAGTCCAGCTGGGTAGAATGGACCGATCCATGGATCCGAGAAAAATACGAGGAATGTCATTAGAAATTGCAATATTTTAATATATTTTTTAATTGCCGACATTTTTTAAGCTTCCCCCGCACTGTCAAGAAATCATGTGAAGTAGTAATTAAGACCAAGATTCCTTTTCCCAATTTTGTCAAACCATTTCTGCTAAACTCGTTCGATTATTTCGTGCTGGGTTAACGCTGCACGTAGAATATTAATTCAAAAGAAGCGCGATTCCTCGTTTACTTAATTACAGACTTAATTACGACGTCAACGGCCCCCAATGCCGCTTAACGATCCGTGCCATACAAGTGTCATCTAGAGCGACGTGACCACAAAACGACAAAAAGTCAACAATCATCGATACGGACTTGATCGAGTCATATCTTGGTCAAACGAAGTAACCACTACCTTAGCAGCTAGCAGTGGCACATCAAGTCAACCAGTGACGTTGTTCACGTTGGCCACCCACAGTGCCGAGAACAAACATGAAAGGCTATTGGCCGTACAGCAATAAAAAGAAATACTGGAACAGTCATTTTTTATCACCTAAAACATATCTACAGTAAACGCAGTCATCCGAGCTCGCTACGACGATCGCACAGAATATATGACTGCGTCATAACCACACTATATACTATTGGGACTGTTGAACACATAACTTTTTTTATTGATTTATCTGGAGTCAATGTTTTTATAAGATCGTGACGGATTTCTCACACACACGGTCGTCGCTAGAACCAGAATTAGTTCTCTGCACAAGGTCTGTGTCACTGGATCCTCAATCTGTGGGGTCGACGGGTGGTGGATCGATGCTTGTAAAAAGAAAAATAGCTCCCAAAGACGTAGATTTTGAATGGGTAATGATGGCGGGCTTGCAGAATTCGGGCGTCCCGACTGCAGCCGAAACTAGTGTTCGCGCAGAAAAGAAAATAATTTCCAGATTTGGCAACAACCGCCAGTTTCCACCGAGTCGTCCCAACCGCAGAAATGGGTCAAGACTCGACTCCCAGTCAGAAGGGCAACCGCCGCAACATGCCTGGTGACTGAATGGGATGCGAAGAGAAATTATGAACGTACGTCTTCATTTCTCATTTATGTGCTGCATGCCGACTGAGAACTGTCCAAAAAGGAACATATATCGGGGGCTAGCTACGAGAAAGAAATGCCCCTAAATAACGACACAATCGACATCTTACCCCTATTACACGAATATCCAAGTAAACCGTCCTTATCTAAACGTATTCTCTCGCTCGAATAAGCCGTTCCTAAAAAAAAAGCTTTTAACCTCTGCGACACGAACATCTATTTAAGTGGACCGAAATGCATGTACCATGTACATGTACTGTATGTGATATGATGGATGAAAAAGGTTTGATGCCACCTCCTACGCCTGTCTATCGCGGTATGAACTGAGATCTCATTACATGTATTCCCATTACATGTTTTGGTACAGTACTGTCTTGGTTTACGCACTAATTGACTTGAGTACCCGTAACACAAATCTAAATTTAAATTTCTTATTCAATTCTTGGAGGTGTCTCAGCAAAATAAGGATACTCAAGGAATACTATGTTGTCTTTGTTTCTTATTTCTACTTTTGACTGTTAATTCTAATCATGAAATGGATCGGAATAAAAATAAATCAAATATAATTATTAGCTTTTGCATGGCGAAATAAAACTTAAGTAAAACGTTTTGCTTTCCCAATCAACCACATGTCAGCGGAATCTTATCAACAGATTGCCCTATTTCTGTAAACGTCTTTCATGAAACATTAGTTTTGTATTTATTAGTGCTCGCCAAGCGAGAGTGAAGCCACATTATCATATATGGGCATTTTGTTTTTGATCGCGGCTGCATCTATTCATCTATCCTCTTATATCAAAACAGTTACCGGAGGCGCTACGACCAATCTCGGACTCGAATCACGAATCGCGGCGTGAAGCCATTGTTCTATTGCGTAATCGGCGCGTCGAAAGTCGCCCCATGTCAAGCTCAACAATAAGAAAGATCATAAGAATAATATGCTTTGTCTTGTAAACGATATTTGCGCGGGCTCAGTAAATAGTTTGAGACGACGCGTGAGCAGAGAGGATAGCCACCATAATAAATTCCTGCGACCCGAGTTTTAAAGTTCTAATTATCGAATTGTTTCGATGTCGGTTAAACCCGAAAGGTCAGCAGCATCTCACCACGCAGAATTGATTATTCGATATCTATCAATACAGAACCGGTTGCAAACAAAAGATTAGTCTGGCTTTGGAGCATAAATCTCGTCACCTTCTCAACAAATAAAATATTTTGCAAACCGGAAAGATAAATAAAACTATGATTTTTTAAATGGCTATCAAAAATTAACTTTGTAATGCATGCCACGCACTGTTGATCAACTACCAAATAACTCCTGATTCATCGGGCTAACAGGACCTCAATAATAAATGCGAATGTAACGACACCGTAAATCCGCAAAATAGGATGACCCGGTCATTCGTCAAACATCCGAAAAATGACGCAGGTTAAACATGACAACGCGAGTGACGTCAGCCGCACACTCGTGTACGTCGAACACAAATTTTATAGACCTGACGTCAATACGCGACGTTGAACGCGAGAGAAGTCCCGACAGGTTCGAGCGTGGCATTGGAAATTCGAGTTTTGGCGCACCTGTCGTTGGCTCTGCCAGCTGGCCACCATCCGGTCACTCTTACTTTTGTCAAATGCGCAAATCACCTCTGCGCATAAACACTAGGTGGCGTTCATTTGCGCTGCACTTAGTTACTAATGAGGACGCCAATTACAGTCGCGCACCAAGGGGAAAGTATCATCACTTCAAAAGTTCTACAGGTACAGTACTTACGCCTTCTTGATATCTGCAACTGTGGCCGACCGGGGGACATCCAGAATTTTGTAGTAGTCCACCATGATGGACTCTCTTAGGCAGGATTAAAGTGAAGCGCCAGTCGATTCCAGTGGACGGTCCGAAAACCTTTAACGAGAAAAGAAAACGTTCAAATTAGATAAAGGTATATTCACATGTGACCATTTGAAAGATTTTCATAAAATCTTGTGGAGAAATTGCTGCCTTGGGGGGTCTTAGGCGTTCATAAACGAGCGAACCAAAAAAAGATTTTGTTGACGTTCGGGAAAAATTCGCAGCGCAGCTTTAACTTCTCCAAAAAACTGTGTAGAGAAACGGTCAATTTACATTTTTTTTTAAATATTTATCTCAGCTGCTCGAAATTTAATTAAGAAGGCAATACTGTTTTAATTCTACTAATTTTCGTTTTAAATTGTCAAAGGTTTGATACGCTTAATTGTTATCTTAATGACAATTTCTGTAGAATAGAGTAGGGGTTGGAAGCAAACATCCATTCGTATTCCAATGACAAAATCGACAACAGCATATTTCGGAATTGGACATGCATCGCGCGGATTTTAATATGAAATGGGGTCGAGAGAGAATATGCAAACCATTCTAGATAAACTGCCGACTTGAGCATATCACGGTTTATCTGAAAAACTGGAGAGTAGGACTTAGCGTAGGCCCGCGAATAAATTATCAGCGAGAAGGGTGATAGAAGCGCAAACAAAATCCAATTCTCAAATCTGGAGTATGTGTTTAGAGTTCGGAGCCTAAACAAGAATAGGACTCACTCTCTCGACACTCGATCACTAAATGGTGCTGGGGTGAGAGGTGAAGAGCATTTATTGCAAGCAATATGTTTGACACATAGTTCGAACATCGTTCGGCCTACATAGGCGCGTTTCAGACACGACCCCCGCAACATGAGAATGCCCAGCCACTTCCCGGAGAAAACGACCCCTAGACCCAGACGGACGACCATGCATAAACATCCGTCGGGATCGACAGACCGACAATCTGACGCGAAATTTCCGTCGTGTTCGCTCAGTACAAACTCTGCTTGGAATTTTTTTATGATGACGTCACATCTCGGGGACCAGCCAGGCCCTGTGGCTCGGACCAAGATAATTATTACTCTAATAATAAATATATTAATTTAAGGCTGCGTATTTATCGCTGTGAGTCACCCTGGACCACATTTCAACAATCTCAGGTCACATGTGCACTTATGTTGAAAAATATTGCGAGCAAGGGTCACATTCTAAGCTCAAATTAAAAATGAAGACGTAATGCTAGATGATAGTATAGTCGGCTACGTCAAATTAAAAGATTACGCAGACAGCATAATTACTCTGTAGTACATGGCGACTCAAAGTCAACATTTCTGCCCCCGACTACGTGACGATGATTCATTTGAAACATGATTTTTATGGATCAAGTCAAATATCTATCGCTTGAGAACAAAGGTGCGGTTCATACATTCAAGTGATGAATGTGTCACATACTGTAAATATTATATTTCGGAACTGTCAATGTCATTCAAATTAAAGATCACACATACACGACTAGATTACATTACTCAAATCGTATTAATTTGAAAACTGGTCAAGATCTCTAATCGCCGTTCGTTCGATCTTTTGGTGTTGCAGCCAAACATAATTTGTTCCAGTTTTGTTAATTTTAAAAAATCCCTACGTGTGAGCGTGTTTCAAGAGCTCACTTCGTAGCTTTCTAGGAGGAACGCCAGCAATAGTCTGAAAAATGTGCCCCGCGTAGAGCTGCGCACAGTAGGCGTATTGAACTTGACCTACATGTGCTCCTAAAAAAAACCTCTGATGTCAGTTTTGGCGCCTGCTCCTCGTTGACCCTTAAAACCAAGAGTTGAAACTCGATTCTACTAAACTGGTCATGGTCTATAAACCCCCACCAACACCACCACCATCTTTCGTCATCATGCACGTTCACCCAAACCTATGCGGTACTTCATTCATCTAAAAGTAATTAAAAAAATTCGAATTATCGAAAGTTGAAAGTTATCAACAGCTTCACCCCGAATCTATTAGTTGACGAATTAAGAAAATTTTAAAAGTTTCCTGTATTTTGGTTGACAAATATTTTTTTAGAGAATATTGTATTTAGTGTTAACAATTTTTAAATTTCCAATTCGAAAACTAGGTCAGGGTTTAAGCACCAAAGAGAATATTTTGATGAAAAAGAATAATATTGGAAGGAAAATTTAGATTTTCTAATAGCATATTTTGGTATTTTACAGCACTAAAAAATCCGGTACATAATGCACTCTGTAATTACATCGAGGTAACACGAATGACTTATGAGATGAGTCACCAACCACTTACAAACCACAACCTTTTGCAAATTTCAATTGATTTGCATATATTGGACCAGTCCGGCCCGTACGGTTTCCAACCCAATAGAACCGGTACTATAACAGCAAGCCTATAATCAATATCCAACACCGTCCTGGACACTCCGCCAGCTGGCAAGGGAAGTGGTTTCACCGGGCCCCGATCGGAAGCCGCCATTGGCCAACTATTTTGGACCCGAGTTGCGCGACGGTGGTGGTGGTGACACACACGTTCGGCGCGCACCCAGGGCACACACACGACAAACAATACGACAATCGCCAACCTCGAGTTTCGCTGGTTGATACAACGCCACCACGCACTGCCCCGGCCAATACACGCCAGGAAAACAGCTGAGCGGAGAAAGGGTTAGGGGAGAAAAGAGGGGCGAGATGGCGTTGTGCAGCGATTGGCGCACCGGTCCAGGGCGACCTTGCCGTCTCTCGAAATTGGGTTCTCCGTCGCTCTCCGCTCGCTTCGGGGTGCCCTCTATAGCTTACTCGGCGCTGCAACATATATTTCGAATGCCCGTTTTGCCATCGACGCCACCACCACCATCGAAGCCGCCATTTCGTACGTGCGCCGCCCACGCACGACCATACACAGAGTGCTTTTTCTGGCTGTGGGTGAGAGATGGATTGGCCACCGGAAGGGTAGTCACACCGGCCCAACTCACTCCGAATTTGGATAGCTCAGCACAGTACTGAACAAATCCTGTTCTGCACCGGACGATTGTTGACCACAAAAGCAGTGCTGCAGGCGAAAAATGGAACATGGAATAGATTTGAGTACAGTTCAAAGATCACTAGTCCGAATCCGTAACGATTCTCCCATTAGGACATGGAGATAACAGATGGGCCAGACATACATCTTCAATCACGAAGTCCACAGCTAGCTCAGAATCAAAGGTGAACAGAAATATTTTAACTCAGGATAGCTTCAGATCCAAGCAGTGAAATAATATCTTTGAAACTAATATTATAAATAACAAAATAATAGAATAGGACGCCTGGATTAAGTAAAATAAAATGGAAGTGGTGACCGGGACAGCGCCGGACGAGAAAAGACGAACAAGAGTTGGCGATAATATTTATTGTAAGAAGAGTTTTGTCGTCCGGCGCTGTCCCGGGCACAACTTCCGTTTTATTTTAATATTTTAAAGTTCCTGGAATACAGAATATCACGAATCCTGCCTGGTTCGCAAGCACGAACAAATTCCCATAGCGGATCCACTGCACCAGGCAGTTTAGGACGGCCTAGCCACCCTGAGTGGTTGGAGACAGGGTGGCATCGCGGGGCGGCATGAGCACGGTCTGGTGGCGGTGGAACTTTTTGGCAATGGATACAGACGCTGCCGACGAGTGCGTGCCCAGTGTAGAGAACCCCAAGTGCACTTCACACCTAGGCGCACTTGAACCGCAATCATGTGTCCACACAGATGTTCCGAGGTTCTCGCGCTTGCCAAATCTATCCGACACACTGGGCACCCAGCGAACGAATTGTTAAGTTATTGTTTGTTCGGGAAGGGGATTCTCGCCAGCGTCTTCCTCCATCTCGTCCGGGAATTGAACCCACGATCTCAGGTTGCCCAGCGCGCTACACACACTGCACCTCAGGATAACTTCTTAGGAGTCTCGTGTGACGCTCACCACTATGGTGAGCGTGTTTGCCATCTGCGCCCATGACGCGGGTTCGATTCCCGACCTAGATCTCTGGAATTGTCCGGGCGAGAGAGACGCTTAAACACGCCTTCCTTCGGAATGAAAGTAAAGCCGTGGGACCCGTGCCTGTTTGATATCAGGTACACGTTAGAAGATCCCTACTTAGATAGCTTACACTAAGCCTGAGCTAGGCAAAATTACCAGGTCGTCTCTGGTGGACTTCCTTAACAATCCTCATCTCGTGTTTTCAATGTACCTTTTACCTATGAATCGTCTATTACAACTATCAGAGATAACTGGTCAGCTCACAATATGCCGATTAGACAAACTGCAATGAGCCAAAAGATCCACTAACCAACGTTGATCAGGAACGCAACTGGAACCAACATTTTGGAGGAAATTAGTAGAAATCATTAAGAAGGTTGACACATAAAACAAATGAAACCCAGATTCGCCGCAAAGCTGTTGCAATAAATACGGATGCCTGGCTTACGAAAAATCTGCCCTTAATTAATGCCTTATTGAATTTCATTTGTGAGTTTTAACGAAGAGATTCATGCTACACGTTCCATGTGGTTGCGCTGATTTTGCACAGCTCTCAACAGAAATTCTAGTGTGCTGGTTTGTACAGTCGATGTTTCTGGCAAGATTTGTTTTTAGGAACGTTTGTATTTGTCAGAAAACAGAATCGAGAAGAGAAGCCTCGTTCGGGGGACGTGCGGCGTGTACGAGAGACGCATCTTTCAAGACATTGAACACACCCACGACCCGCAAACCTCAGGACGACCTGACGATCGAACGCACTCACCAGAGATATATCAATACGCAGTCATCTCGAAAAGAAAAAAAACATGTTGCCAATATCGAAAAAACACGCTCACATGTGCGAGGACAGGCTGGTGCTAATCCACCCATCCATCCATCGCCTGGTGTCACTGAAGCCTGGCTCTTGCCGACGATTGCTTGTGACTCGTACGAGCTCATTCAACACATAAAATTGCGGCCTCGACCGCTGCAGATGAACATTAAATCCAAAAAATAGCGTTTCCGTGTCCGCGCCAAACAAACAATCCCACACTGGATAGAGGCGGAGGGCGGCATGGGTACACAAGTCATTATTTTCATACCGAACTGGAACTACGCCGCAGTCAAAATTTCGTTGAAGCTGATGGAGTTACTGTAAATCTGTAACACAATGGATTTTCCAAAGATCGTAACTCATTAATCTCGCTGTTTTAATTGCGCTTGATCCGGAGCTCACGGGGGGTTCAATTCCCGTTGTTTTTTTTTGGTAAAATTCGGTTACTCCATTCAAGTTTGCAAACAGATTTCTGGAATCTTAACAGACACTTAAATATTTAAACATAAGAGAACACAAATGCGACACAGAAAACATTGCAAATCGTCGACGAGCTGGGTTATATCTTCATAGATAAAAATATATAAACTATACTTTGTGAAATGTGTTTTTAAAAGACACCAAAGATAACTCTAAAATTAGAATAAATATTGCATGGTTATTAAAGACATCATCTTTAATAACCATGCAAGAAACCGAATCATCACTCTAATCTTTTGCTTTTTGAACAATAAATTCATGCTTTAGTTTGCATCTTCAAAATTGTCTCTTCGCAAACACGTCGAATTCATTGAAGTCAAATAGGCTGAACAAAACATTATCAGCACACAGACTCGCAAAATTAACAAGTGCGCGAACACCTGGATGAGAAAACAGAAAACGAACACAGTAAAACAATAAGGCAAAAAAAGCTTTCAGATCAGATACAGTGTAATAATACTCGACCAAAAAGGAAAACACTGACTGACTCTCAGGTAAAAAGTACACCAAATTTCACATGAACTCAACAAGAGATCGGACATGTCTTGCGGAACACTCGCTGAAACCAAAATGGTTATTCATTCATACTAACCCATAAATACATAGTCATTCATTCATTGCCAGATTGAGGAGAGAGAAAAAACAATGACATAGCTAATCCATCAATGTACGCGCGGCATGTACTAAGTTATTTGCTACTTCGTCATTGGCCGCTGCTGGTTTTTGCCGGCTTCAAAAGTGAGGCCACATATTTCAAGTCAGACGAAAGGTCAGCAAAGGTAGGCTTAACGTTTGGACGAGAGACCGCGGCAAGCTCGACAGCGAAGGAAGGCAAGGTGAGTGGGACACTATTGGCATCACGAAGAAACACTAGATGGCGTTACCTTCAGATACTTTTTAATTGATACAGTTTTGTTGACAGTTAGGAAATAAAATTAAAAACACCTCTCGCGCATAATAATTCCAAAAATTGCAAATCTAATCAACTGAGTGCGCCACCAGCGGCCACAATTTCATTCGAATAGCCGTTACGGCACAGGTTTTACCACAAACGTATACAGCCAATGGTTCCACCAGGTGCAGCGAAAGGCGGTTGAACGTTTACGTTCAACATTCTCACGGAGCATCTGCCAACTTGACCGAGCCTCGGGGCCCTAAATCTACAAAAGGTGAGACAGAATCGTTATTCTGAGGAATCTCGATGTTCGCCGAAACACTGAAGTTGACAGGCCGTGTCTTAAAGGAATTGCGGTCTCGACTTAAGTTCATCCCGATATGGAGCGACTTTACAGCCTCAAACAAACGGGGAAATGTCGCCACCAATCGGTAAAGAAGGAAGAAAAGTTCCTTCAACATCCCGATTTTTTTCAAGAACTATCGATACATTATGATTGCAATGGCAGATTGGTAAAAAAACAGTCGTAAGCGTTTTTCCTTGCTGATCAATGAGCAATTAAAAAATGTTGCGTGGGAATAATCATTTATGAACTTTAAGGAAGACTACTGTACTGTACTAATGTCTGCAGCAATTAGTTCTAATGAACAAATTGATAAATGTTTTTTTAAGATCATTCCTAATTTCATTACCAAATCCACGTATCCACGTTTGATTTTGGTAATACAATTAGGAATGATTTGAAAAACAATGTTTGGAAAAATGAATTTTCCTATGTGGTGTCAATGTACTTACTGGTGCTACAGAGCTGGTTGGATTAGGAAATAGGGAAAAGTGGTAAATTATTCTCAAGTTAAACAGATAGAATACGAGTTCTGCTCAAACTGTCTAATAAAACTTTGCTCGACGGCCAAAGTTTAAAAAAATCGATCAATGCGCCTCAAAACTGGTCGATCACCAAATTAAGACACGTACAGGTAGCAAAAGGTAAGACCACAATACTCTCGTATTCTCAACGCAGCCCTCTAGTTCAAATTGAGGACTGCACCAAGAGTGAATGGTTTTTGCGGTGGTCACTCGCGTGTGCACACTGGCACCAGAATTCTAATTACACGTTAGATAGAGTGTGGCCCGCCTACCGAAAATTTCGCTTCCTAGTATGGCGGCAACGACCATCTTCCCCCCGGGAAATAATCGGGCGCTCACGCAAAAAGCACAAAAAAGCACCCGTGCAAGATGGCGGAGGTGGTAGCGGTAGTCAGGCGAAGAAAGGAAAAAAAAAATAATAACAAAAACGACGAGGAAAAACTCTTTTCAAGGTGCACCGGTGAGCGAGAGGTGCGCGATAGTATTATAATAAATGGGCAAAAGTGATACGCACACACGCCCGTTTTCAAAGTCACCACCCGCCAGTCACACGAAATACACTGACTCACGGAAATATCCGTCATATATCCAAAAAGACAAATTAGTTTTTTTTTTACAAAGCGTTCGTCTCGGGTATAGGGGCAGCCGAAATACGCACATGAGACGTCAAAACTCGCCCAAAACGCCTTTCTATTCTCTACACGATGGAGTGTGTGCGTTGGGGGAGGTGGTGGGGAAGTCAAATAATCGGTAGCAAGTATATTTGCTAGAGCAGACACACACACGTACGAAATGCGGAAACGAGGTGGTATTCGATCCGCGACCGGTCGATACTGCACACACACACACGCAAACGCGCACCCACACGTCGTGTGTATTCGATATGTTGAGGTCGGGGCGGATAGTCTTTCATCCGTTCTTTCAAAGTCATCGGAGTTGTTGATGTTTTTTTTTTATATCGCAGCGTGTTCTTGGGGGTTTCAATTTACTACATTAATCCCACATACGCGATTGCCCAACGTTTGGAAACTGGAACCGCTCATTTGGAAATGTTGCCATTTCATATTTGCGTGTATACACGTACTTGTGCCTTTCGCAAACGACTGTATCTTTTTCCACTTTGGTAGATAGAATAAGCTGGGTTTTGCTGTTGCATGTCGTCTACGGCCATCAGTTAATATCGATGTTAAGAGATGGATTGGTATTTTTTTTTTGGACTATCGTACATTTGTAAAGAGCATAAGATTGGATCCAGGTATGGCTGTTACAGTGATGCCCACTAAGCGTTTCCAGAGCAACTAGCAGTCAGAAATGGTGGATTTTTATACGTCCCGTACAGTGACTTTAGTGATTCAGTAAACTTATGACCAGTTGTATCCGAGATTTGTTAAGGAGGTCCAGAACTAGAACTAGAACCCCCCCAGGAGGCGACCTGGTTTGGAATTGAATCTTTAACGTGTACCTGACATCGTACAGGCGCAGGTACAGGCATTTGGCTGGCAATTGTGATGCTGGACCACTTAATCAACCCATTCCATCAAAACACAGAACAAGAGGTGCGGGACTCAGGAGGGTCAGTAATACATGAATACATGTATTAGCCGGCTTCGTAAAATCGACTGCCGAATTCAGAATAGCTGGAGATTCCATTAGCCATTATTGCTTGAGGGGAGACGAGAGCTCGCTCGCGATGTACAGGGTGATAAATATCGTAACAATTTGTATTTCAGTGTAAAAATGTAATTCATTATAGATTTATTTGAAATTTGTTTTAATTTAGTTTTCAGCCAAATCAACCTCAACACTTCCCCCGTATTCCGAGCACTGAGGGTCAATCGAAACTGACGAAAGATATTCTAAATATTGCGAATTCTACTGAATCGCCCTGTACGTCCCAGGCAGGCGGATGTGCGTCGCCTACCAGTGGAGTTGTTGACCCAGGCCGGCCCGTGGACCGACCACACGCACACACACCGTTTATTCGCGACCACGTCTGCACAACACGGGCGGATCGATAGCTCCAAAACTCCTATTATGTCGACCGGAATAAATTGAATATTGAACGCCACAGAGCAGACAGGGGTTCAGAGTTCCGCGCCACCCCCCACCCACCACACCCCACACACATCAACAAAAATGCTAATAAACGATTGTGCTCCGGCCACGGTGTGCGCCAGCGATTCGTCGCGATTAGTCGAACGACGCGCGACTAATCAACAATACTGCTTCCGGTCGCGGGTCCGCGCGTTCTGTCTCTCTCACATGGGGCACGAAAATCAGGCAAGCGGAGCTAACCGATCGTCTACATTACAGGGCTGGAGTGTATTCAGCCATTCGAGAGCGGTCCAGCCCCCTCCCCCCATTGTAGTCTCGATCACCTTTATTCTTGGGCGAACAATATATCCACGGGTGGAATCAATAGCACCTGCAGCGAGACACGAAATCTAACCACAACAAAAACAAACCATCCCCCACCACCATCATCATCATCTCCCAAGAAACTGCGGTTGTAGTAGTTAAATGGAAACAACCCACAGTTGGCGACAACCCGTCGCTATAGCAACCCGAGAACTCTCCGATAGGTTATTTAAGAAATTAAAAAATTTAAAGACGCTACATTTGTTGAACTTCGTAAAACCCTCTTGGCTGCAAATTATTTGCGTAAATCTCAACATACATTGTGTACTGTACTCGAAATGTGAGCCGCATCATTCGTAAATTTATTTTGTAATTCAGAAACGCACTACACGATTTTCCGTGCGCCAATTTCCTCGACAACATTTCAGTGATAACACAGGTTGGTGTCCAGCCGAACTAATTGTTCTGCGTAACTCATGCTAATCGACATAAGGCCTGCGGTCAGTCAGCCGAAAAACTGGTTTACCGGGACCACCCTCCTATCTATTCAGATTGCAGGTATACTGACCCCAAGCGATCCGACTGGTAGTTACACATTGCATGCCCATTAACATTTGTTTTACAATTGTTTTAGAGAACAGGTTCGCCGTCATTGTCTAATTGATATTGCGCGCAAAGATAAGACATTCATTCGTCTATAAATCTTGATAATTCGACAACCATATAAGTGGCCGCGCATCATAGCACACACATGACGTCTGAAACACGTCATTCTGACTTTTCAGAGAATCCACCATGCAACATTTGGAAACAGCGATATACTCCTGAAACCCCCTGTACTTTTTAGAACGACCTCTCACTCACGTACCTATTTTTAGAAATACAAAAGAGAAGCATGATTTACACATTATTTTATCTTTGGGCAATTTGTGGACATGTTTCCTTGTACGACTCGTCGTGGCCCAGTTGGTTTAGTGACTGACTGTGGTTTCGGCGGTCCCGGGTTCGATTCCCGGCGC